>JBAMBR010005330.1:0-23129 GCA_037044475.1 Zaprionus obscuricornis | reverse complement strand
GTTTGAAGTGCAAGCAAGCAGACGATGCTACACTGCGCAAAATAAACTATAGACTTCAACATGCTACAGGCAAAGTCTTAAACAAAAATAATTTAAACATAATTTAAAAGTAAAACTTAATTTGAGAGAGAAATTCTTGACTTGTTTTTCACAGTGTAGCCACCACGTCCACTTGGCCTTTCGAAGGCAACTGCTGATGCTGCTGCTGCTGAGCTATTGCTCATGCTGCTGATGCTGCTGCTGCTGCTGCTGCTGTTGATGTTGTTGCTGCGACACATACAACAAATAAGTAAACAGCGCGCACTTATAACAAATTAGCTTGGCACAGAAAGTCCAAAGAACTAGGCAAGCAATGGATGCAATGGATCAGTCAGCATTTACAGTTGTTGTTGTTGCTGCTGCTGTTGTTGTTGTTCGCCTGCTGGCGATGGGTTAAACTACATTTGGGAAATCGTCATGGCTGCCGACATTTGAAAGCGTTTGAAAGTGTCACGTTTGGTGAAATGTCTAGAACTAAATATGGAGAAAATTGGGTACAGCTGCAATTCAATGCAATGCAATGAAATGTAATGCAATGCAATGAAATGAAATGCAATGCAATGTGATGCGATGTAATGCCATGCAATGCAATCATTTGACTTGACACTTTCTAACCCACAACGTCGAGACGCCGCTGCATGTCAACAGAACGCCGCCACTGCTGCTGCCGCGCAAATGAAGAATGCAAACAGACAAGAAAGACAGATGGTGGTGGTAAAGCATGACTCTGAGCCAAGCGGTAGGAAGTTTGAGAATGAGAAAAAGATAAAAAAGTTTTGGCGGATGTTTGTCTTTGAGCTAAAGTCGACCCAAACCTCAAAACTAACAGTAAACGAAATAACAATGCAACAGGGATAGAAACATAAAGTAAGAGAAAGAGAGGGATGAAGTAAGAGAGAGTAAGGTTAAGTGGTTGTAGTGGCAGCCTGTTGAGACACAACTCAGCTCAGTTCAGCTCAGCTCAGTCGAGTGAAATAATTAAAATTCCATGCTCATAACTTCCGCAATTAAGACTGATAGAATAAGAGGCGAGTCCTACAGCACAACGTACAACGTACATATAGTATATAGCAACGACTCCTCGATTCCTCATGTGACTTTCAACAGGAGTCGCAGCAAGCAGCACAGCAGCTAATTTCCACGCACAGTTGACGCGATCATCAGCGGACACAGGGGCAAACTTGTGTGCACTCCAGCAAAAGTGCCAGGGCTAAGAACACAACTTGCCACTCGCAAACTGGCAAACGGGCAAAGGCGCAACTTGCAATATTGCCATGACAGACAGTCGGCACAGTGGGCAACAACTTATAGTAAATTCTCGAAATTTTTTAAATATTTAAAAGATAAATGTTAAATTTCCTTTATTAAATAATAATAATAATATTTTTATATTTTTTTTTTTATATAATTTTTATAATTATATATTAAAGAAATATTGTTTATTTTGTAGCACTGTGCAGCAGCAGCGACACACTGTCAGACTGTCCAGTCGCTTGGCTTGAATTTTGTTGACTTGGTTCGCTTGTTTCTTTGCGACGTCCAACGCATGCCACATGGTACGGAACACCGTGCAACACGCCTGCCACTAATGAAGTAATTCATTGAACCGTGCTACGCCAGCATGTTTTGCCATTAGTTTTGTGTTGGCTACGCGTTGCCACCGTCACCGTCACCGTCACCAGCACCGACAGCGTCACCATCCACCCTCACCAACACTTTATGCAACACATGCCTCACGCGGCTGGCCCTTTAATTTTTTTTTTTTTCGTGGCATTTAGTGTGTTTAAGGCCACAAAAGAGACCTCTGTCTGCCACAAAGATGCTTCCTGGATCGCACATTAGATCATTCGCTGACAGGCGGTGGCAGTGGCAGTGGCACTCAAAGTAGCCTTGCCTTATAGCTGCTGTTGCTATTGTTGTTGTTGTTGTTGTTGTTGCTGTTGCTTGTTTTGACCTCGCCTTAAACACATCGAACCGGACTTTGGGATACTGTCAGCGATGCCACTCCTCTTCACAGTGGCAGTGGCAGCGTATTATCAGCTGACCAAGCCCGTTGAGAAACAGAATAAAAATAAAATGTCTTTGATAATTAAGCGGGCCACTCACTGCCCCCTCTTCACTTATTCGTTCTCTTTCACACTCTCCCTCTTTCTCTCCCTCTTTCTGTTTGTCTTTGTCTTTCTAAATTTTAGTATTTCTTTTGCTGTTCTATGCTTCATAGTCCGCATTCTAACGATTGCACTTTCTCGCAGAGCGCAAGAACTTTATCTGGCACGCTGCATGCCGCATGCCGCAAGCCATAAGTCTGGCATAAAAAGTGCCAACTTTAAGCGGGAGAGTGGCAACTGCCACTGTAGAGTGTGTTGAGCGTTGTATAGCGAGTGCCAAGTGGAGAGAGTGGCGAGTGGCAAATGCCATCATCTTAATAGAAATATGTGTGTCTGTCTGTCTCTCTGTATATTTATGTATTACTCTGTCTGTGTCTCTGTGTCTGTGTGTCTGTGTATATGTCTGCTTGCTGCTGTGTTGTGCATATCAAAATCCATTAGTGGCTTTTGTAGAAATAATCAACAACGACACCAAAAACTGGCAAACGGCAAAACTGCAACTTGCAACTTGCCAATGTGCAACGTGCGGCAGACGATGCGGAATTTCCGCTGAATATCTCTTTTATTTTATTTATTTTTTTTTTTTCGCTTCTCTGGAGTCGGCGACGGTTTGGTTTAGTGCTCAGTCGTTTGGTCGTTTGGTCGTTCGGTCGGTCATATCTATGCCCCGGACTAAGTGAACATTTGTAATGGTCAGTCAGGCGGCGATGCCAACGACGACGACAGCAACAACTGTGGCGGCGTCTATCAGCAAACGCGTTTGTTACACTGTCCATGAGACAGTGGCACGTACAAAGGGGGCTGAGCATATAAAGGGCTTAAAGCGGATTAAATTGCCAGCAGCTAACTTTGTGATTCACTTAATGTACTACAAGAATTTTTCTATTATTTTTATTTTATTTTTTTTTTATTTGTTTTTTTTTTACATTTATTTCTATAAAATAAACAACAAAAAACTTGAGTGGCATATAATGATTATTCAAATATTTTAAGTATAATTAATTTTGATTTCAATTTTTATTTATTTTTTATTTATTTATTTACTTTTTTTATTTATTTTGTATATCAAAAGTTTATTGTATTTATTTTGTATAGTAATTATTAATATGTAATTAATTTTTATTTATTTATTTATTTATTTTTTTTTAATATAAATTTAATAAATAGAAATAGAAAGTAAATAATAATCCCCCAGTAATAAATAAATTGTAATTTAATATACGCCACTGTATTTGATTGTTATTGTTGTTGCTATTGTTGTTGTTTGTTATTTACTCATTTTCTATAAGGCTTTCGCATCTAATCATTTGTTTTCGTTGTTTATTTCAAACAGAGCGTATCGAGCGCATTTTGTAAAAAATAATTACAATTGCGGTTATTTGTGTTGTGCGTGAGTGTATATGTGTGTGTGTGTGTGTGTGTGTGCATTCAATCGCTTCACTTAGTCTCTGTGCGCTGGTCAGTGCTCTTCCACTTATGGATACTCGCTTGCATACACACACACACACATATATATATATAGAGACACGCTTGCAGTTGATGTTGTAAAAATTGCATTTAATTATAAATTCTATAATGAGACGCAAATAAATTTTCATACAATCTTTAGCTGGCCGCCGGGCGATTAAATTAATCAGCGTCATATGTTGATTGACTTGTTGTTGGCATGCAAAATATATTTACACACACACACACACACACACACACACACACACACACACATATATATACATGCATAAATATATTTACATAGTCGCCCTCCGCACTTGTGCTGTAAATCATATTTTCTTTCTTATAAATAATATTCAACATAATTTATGGCTAGGCGTTCTTAACAACAATAACAACAACAACTGACAGTCGCTGACGTCACGGGTAAGCACTAAGAATACTTAATCTAACCAACTACACACATGAGTAACTGTGTGTGTTTGTGTGTGTGTTAACATTGCGACAGGTTTGAATGCGTTTAAAGCCACAATAAACCAACGATTACATTCATAAAAAAAAAAAATTATGAAAAATATATATAAAAAAAAATAAATAAAAAGAAAAAAAATCGTTAAACAGACAACAAGGAAATTATTTGCTTTATGAGTTACAGTAAATACTCGATAATTAGTTTCGATAAAAATGCAAAAATTTTTAATAGAATTTTCACATAGCAAAATAAATTGAATTAAATATTGAATGTTTATTTATTGCAAAACATTTTTCCCTTTTGACATACGAGTGTATGAAAATTTTGTTTATTTTTACTGTATTTACCATATAAACATCAATCAGCTTGTCAATCATTCATGTTCATGTTCATGTTCACATTCATTTCCGTTTCAGTTTTAGTTTCCCTTTCCGTCATTTCGTTCTTTTTTTTATGTTACATTTAACTTCTTCATAGATTTATGTCCGATTTGACCTTAACCAATTTATTGTGGTATTTATAAGTGTTGACTTTTGTAGCCTTTTCGACTCAATATAATCATTTTTTTTTTTTTACGATGCTCCTGACCGTGCCAACACATCATAGTACACAGCTACAGCCACAGACCACAACCACAAAAACATTCATAAATAGATATCTGGCCTAAAAGATTTTGATAATTTTGTATTTCATTTTATTTCATAATTTTATTTTATATATTTTTGTTAAATGCGAGAAACAAACTAAAGATGACGAAGTCAGCACATTTTTGGAGGCGTTCTATTAGTCGTCGCTAGAAGTCAGTCAAAGCTATAAATTTCGACAACAATAATCTAGCAAAATTTTGGCAATTGTTCAAGGTTGAGACATGTGAGAATAAGAAGAAGACGAAGACGTAGTAAAAAAAAAGAAAGAAAGAAAGAACAGCACACAAATTGTGTACAAATTTTAAGATAAATAAAAATGAAACTAATTTCGATACTTTCAATAAAGGATTAGATTCTATGTAATTATCAATTATAAATTACAAAAAAAAAATTAAAATTAAATTTTAAAATTAAAAAGTACTTATAAAAAATAAATAAATTAAAGAATAAATTAAATAATTTATAAAAATTTATAAATTTATAAAAAATAAATAGATTAAAGAAAATTATTAGTTAGAAATATTTATTTTCAATAAATTTTCATAAGAGTCAACGTAAATACAGTCAACTCTTTGCATTACGTTTATAGAGTATGCTCTTAAAAGCGACATATATTCCGACATATACACACATACACATACACATACAAAACATATTTGATACATATCTTAGCTTCTCATTTCTTTGTTGTTGTTATTGTTATTGGTTATTATTGTTGGCAGCACACGTGCGTGGCTTAAAAATGCTTTGGACTCTTATCACTGACCAAGCTTCATTCATTAGGGCCTGATAAACAGTTTTTCGGTTCTCTTATGTCGATTATCTACAATAATGCATGTCTGCCAATGTATGTGTATGTGTGTGTGTCAGTGTGTGTGTGTCAGTGTGTGTGTGTGTGTGTGTGTATTTGTTAGTTTTACTTTTCTCATATTGTCAGAGATAGCGAGGGCACCGTTTCATTTCATTTCAGTTCATTTTCTGTTTTATTTTCTGTTTGTATATTTTTTAATTTTTATTTTTTTGTTTTTTTTTTACATTTTTATTTTTTGTTTTTTTTTTTTCTTTTTCTTATTTCTATGTATTTTTTTTTTTTTTTATTTTTATCGCTCTGATAAAAGCTGGCGTTATGTATATGCGACTTAATTAGTTTGCCTTTGCCTACGTGGGCAGCAAAAGTTGTCAGAGCGACCGGATCTGTTGAATCTATCGACAACAAGAGACATGTAGACAGAGAGACGAGAGAGAGAAGAGAAAATTAATTAGAGACGCCGAAAAACTGATAAGCAAATAAATATACAAAAAAAAAAATAAAACAAACAGAGAAACATTTGAAGAAACATATGTATGTCTCTCTCCCCAGGTAGAACTTTCTTTTAATTAGCTTATGAGTCGAAATATGCAACTGACTAACGCAGAAAGTGACAGTGAGAGAGAGAGAGCGAGAGAGAGAGATAGAGAGAAAGATTGTGTATAAGATTTATTGCGCTCTGTCTATCGAAATTAGTTTCATTTTTATTTATCTTAAAATTTGTACACAATTTGTGTGCTGTTCTTTCTTTCTTTCTTTTTTTTTACTACGTCTTCGTCTTCTTCTTATTCTCACATGTCTCAACCTTGAACAATTGCCAAAATTTTGCTAGATTATTGTTGTCGAAATTTATAGCTTTGACTGACTTCTAGCGACGACTAATAGAACGCCTCCAAAAATGTGCTGACTTCGTCATCTTTAGTTTGTTTCTCGCATTTAACAAAAATATATAAAATAAAATTATGAAATAAAATGAAATACAAAATAATCAAAATCTTTTAGGCCAGATATCTATTTATGAATGTTTTTGTGGTTGTGGTCTGTGGCTATAGCTGTGTACTATGATGTGTTGGCACGGTCAGGAGCATCGTAAAAAGAAAATGATTATATTGAGTCGAAAAGGCTACAAAAGTCAACACTTATAAATACCACAATAAATTGGTTAAGGTCAAATCGGACATAAATCTATGAAGAAGTTAAATGTAACATTAAAAAAAAAAAAAACGAAATGACGGAAAGGGAAACTAAAACTGAAACGGAAATGAATGTGAACATGAACATGAACATGAATGATTGACAAGCTGATTGATGTTTATATGGTAAATACAGTAAATACAGTAAAAATAAACAAAATTTTCATACACTCGTATGTCAAAAAGGAAAAATGTTTGGAAATAAATAAACATTCAATATTTAATTCAATTTATTTTGCTATGTAAAAATTCTATTAAAAATTTTTGCATTTTGATAGCAACTAATTATCGAGTATTTACTGTAACTCATAAAGCAAATAATTTCCTTGTTGTCTGTTTAACGTTTTTTTTTTATTTTTATTTATTTTTTTTATATATATTTTTCATAATTTTTTTTTTTTATGAATGTAATTGTTGGTTTATTGTGGCTTTAAACGCATTCAAACCTGTCGCAATGTTAACACACACAAACACACAGTTACTCATGTGTGTAGTTGGTTAGATTAAGTATTCTTAGTGCTTACCCGTGACGTCAGCGACTGTCAGTTGTTGTTGTTATTGTTGTTAAGAACGCCTAGCCATAAATTATGTTGAATTTTATTTATAAGAAAGAAAATATGATTTACAGCACAAGTGCGGAGGGCGACTATGTAAATATATTTATGTATGCATGTATATGTATATGTGTGTATGTGTGTGTGTAAATATATTTTGCATGCCAACAACAAGTCAATCAACATATGACGCTGATTAATTTAATCGACCGACGGCCAGCTGAAGATTGTATGAAAATTTATTTGCGTCTCATTATAGAATTTATAATTAAATGCAATTTTTACAACATCAACTGCAAGCGTGTCTCTATATATATGTGTGTGTGTGTGTGTGTGTGTATGCAAGCGAGTATCCATAAGTGGAAGAGCACTGACCAGCGCACAGAGACTAAGTGAAGCGATTGAATGCACACACATACACACACATACACTCACGCACAACACAAATAACCGCAATTGTAATTATTTTTTACAAAATGCGCTCGATACGCTCTGTTTGAAATAAACAACGAAAACAAATGATTAGATGCGAAAGCCTTATAGAAAATGAGTAAATAACAAACAACAACAACAATAGCAACAACAATAACAACAACAATAACAATCAAATACAGTGGCGTATATTAAATTACAATTTATTTATTACTGGGGGATTATTATTTACTTTCTATTTCTATTTATTAAATTTATATTAAAAAAAAAAAAAAAATAAATAAAAATTAATTATATATTAATAATTACTATACAAAATAAATACAATAAACTTTTGATATGCAAAATAAATAAAAAAAAGTAAATAAATAAATAAAAAATAAATAAAAATTGAAATCAAAATTAATTATACTTAAAATATTTTAATAATCATTATATGCCACTCAAGTTTTTTGTTGTTTATTTTATAAAACTAAATGTAAAAAAAAAAACAAATAAAAAAAAATAAAATAAAAATAATAGAAAAATTCTTGTAGTACATTAAGTGAATCACAAAGTTAGCTGCTGGCAATTTAATCCGCTTTAAGCCCTTTATATGCTCAGCCCCCTTTGTACGTGCCACTGTCTCATGGACAGTGTAACAAACGCGTTTGCTGATAGACGCCGCCACAGTTGTTGCTGTCGTCGTCGTCGTCATCGTCGTCGTTGGCATCGCCGCCTGACTGACCATTACAAATGTTCACTTAGTCCGGGGCATAGATATGACCGACCGAACGACCAAACGACTGAGCACTAAACCAAACCGTCGCCGACTCCAGAGAAGCGAAAAAAAAAAAAATAAATAAAATAAAAGAGATATTCAGCGGAAATTCCGCATCGTCTGCCGCACGTTGCACATTGGCAAGTTGCAAGTTGCAGTTTTGCCGTTTGCCAGTTTTTGGTGTCGTTGTTGATTATTTCTACAAAAGCCACTAATGGATTTTGATATGCACAACACAGCAGCAAGCAGACATATACACAGACACACAGATACACAGACACACAGACAGAGTAATACATAAATATACAGAGAGACAGACAGACACGCATATTTCTATTAAGATGATGGCATTTGCCACTCGCCACTCTCTCCACTCGGCACTCGCTATACTACGCTCAACACACTCTACAGTGGCAGTTGCCACTCTCCCGCTTAAAGTTGGCACTTTTTATGCCAGACTTATGGCTTGCGGCATGCGGCATGCGGCATGCAGCGTGCCAGATAAAGTTCTTGCGCTCTGCGAGAAAGTGCAATCGTTAGAATGCGGACTATGAAGCATAGAACAGCAAAAGAAATACTAAAATTTAGAAAGACAAAGACAAACAGAAAGAGGGAGAGTGTGAAAGAGAACGAATAAGTGAAGAGGGGGCAGTGAGTGGCCCGCTTAATTATCAAAGACATTTTATTTTTATTCTGTTTCTCAACGGGATTGGTCAGCTGATAATACGCTGCCACTGCCACTGTGAAGAGGAGTGGCATCGCTGACAGTATCCCAAAGTCCGGTTCGATGTGTTTAAGGCGAGGTCAAAACAAGCAACAGCAACAACAACAACAACAACAATAGCAACAGCAGCAACAGCAGCTATAAGGCAAGGCTACTTTGAGTGCCACTGCCACTGCCACCGCCTGTCAGCGAATGATCTAATGTGCGATCCAGGAAGCATCTTTGTGGCAAACAGAGGTCTCTTTTGTGGCCTTAAACACACTAAATGCCACGAAAAAAAAAAAAATTAAAGGGCCAGCCGCGTGAGGCATGTGTTGCATAAAGTGTTGGTGAGGGTGGATGGTGACGCTGTCGGTGCTGGTGACGGTGACGGTGGCAACGCGTAGCCAACACAAAACTAATGGCAAAACATGCTGGCGTAGCACGGTTCAATGAATTACTTCATTAGTGGCAGGCGTGTTGCACGGTGTTCCGTACCATGTGGCATGCGTTGGACGTCGCAAAGAAACAAGCGAACCAAGTCAACAAAATTCAAGCCAAGCGACTGGACAGTCTGACAGTGTGTCGCTGCTGCTGCACAGTGCTACAAAATAAACAATATTTCTTTAATATATAATTATAAAAATTATATAAAAAAAAAATATAAAAATATTATTATTATTATTTAATAAAGGAAATTTAACATTTATCTTTTAAATATTTAAAAAATTTCGAGAATTTACTATAAGTTGTTGCCCACTGTGCCGACTGTCTGTCATGGCAATATTGCAAGTTGCGCCTTTGCCCGTTTGCCAGTTTGCGAGTGGCAAGTTGTGTTCTTAGCCCTGGCACTTTTGCTGGAGTGCACACAAGTTTGCCTCTGTGTCCGCTGATGATCGCGTCAACTGTGCGTGGAAATTAGCTGCTGTGCTGCTTGCTGCGACTCCTGTTGAAAGTCACATGAGGAATCGAGGAGTCGTTGCTATATACTCTACGTTGTACGTTGTGCTGTAGGACTCGCCTCTTATTCTATCAGTCTTAATTGCGGAAGTTATGAGCATGGAATTTTAATTATTTCACTCGACTGAGCTGAGCTGAGCTGAACTGAGCTGAGTTGTGTCTCAACAGGCTGCCACTACAACCACTTAACCTTACTCTCTCTTACTTCATCCCTCTCTTTCTCTTACTTTATGTTTCTATCCCTGTTGCATTGTTATTTCGTTTACTGTTAGTTTTGAGGTTTGGGTCGACTTTAGCTCAAAGACAAACATCCGCCAAAACTTTTTTTTTTTGTTTTTTTATCTCTTTCTCATTCTCAAACTTCCTACCGCTTGGCTCAGAGTCATGCTTTACCACCACCATCTGTCTTTCTTGTCTGTTTGCATTCTTCATTTGCGCGGCAGCAGCAGTGGCGGCGTTCTGTTGACATGCAGCGGCGTCTCGACGTTGTGGGTTAGAAAGTGTCAAGTCAAATGATTGCATTGCATGGCATTACATCGCATCACATTGCATTGCATTACATTTCATTGCATTGCATTGCATTGCATTGAATTGCAGCTGTACCCAATTTTCTCCATATTTAGTTCTAGACATTTCACCAAACGTGACACTTTCAAACGCTTTCAAATGTCGGCAGCCATGACGATTTCCCAAATGTAGTTTAACCCATCGCCAGCAGGCGAACAACAACAACAACAACAACTGTAAATGCTGACTGATCCATTGCATCCATTGCTTGCCTAGTTCTTTGGACTTTCTGTGCCAAGCTAATTTGTTATAAGTGCGCGCTGTTTACTTATTTGTTGTATGTGTCGCAGCAACAACATCAACAGCAGCAGCAGCAGCAGCAGCATCAGCAGCATGAGCAATAGCTCAGCAGCAGCAGCATCAGCAGTTGCCTTCGAAAGGCCAAGTGGACGTGGTGGCTACACTGTGAAAAACAAGTCAAGAATTTCTCTCTCAAATTAAGTTTTACTTTTAAATTATGTTTAAGTTATTTTTATTTAAGACTTTGCTTGCAGCATGTTGAAGTCTATAGTTTATTTTGCGCAGTGTAGCATCGTCTGCTTGCTTGCACTTCAAACAATGTAAACGCTGCGCACTCGTCTCAAGCGTCAATACTTCAGTGCGTCAATCTCGCAGTCTCGCAGTCTGTGCAGTCTGTACAGTCTGTCCATTTGTCCAACTGTCAGTCTGACAGTAAACTTCCTTGCTTGTTTTCAAATGCAAGCAAACAAAAGCAACAGAAAACTGGCTAAGAATCAGCCACTGCCCAGCTGATGTTGATGTCGATGTTGATGCTGACGCTGCTGCTGCTGCTGCTTTTGCTGTTGCTTTAGCTGTGACTGTGGCTGTGACTGTAACTGTGGCTGCTGCTGCTGCGCATACAGTCTGCCTTCTGAGATGGATGGAGACGTCGTTTAAGATTAAGACGACTTCTTTTTACAGCTGCATTGACTACAACGACAACCATGTTGTACTTGGCGTTGCAGTTGTTATTGTTGTCGCTGTTTGTAGTTTGTAGTTGCAGCAGTGTGCGTGCTGTTGCTAATGCTGAGACCGAGACTGCTGCTTATGCTGCTGCTGCCGCTGCTGCTGCTGATGCTATTGCTGAGGTGAGTGATGATGATGAATGTGTTACAACGAAGGTTAACGACTTTCAAGCTTTGGTAACAACAACAACAACAACAACAAACAAAGCAGACAAACAACAATGCAGCTGGCAACAGCTGATAATAATGCAGACTTCTCAATTTTTTAACTCTTCCATCCTATTGTTACAACTATAAGTATTGACAATGTAAGTTTAGCTGGTTCTTTTTTTTTTTTTTTTTTTGTGTGTTGTTACAAATATTTGTAGCTAATTAAGCCGCCAACAGTCCAATAGCCAATAATAAATGGAGTCGCAGGCATTTAGATAGAATTTAAATAAGTGCGACAGCTCGTCGAACCAGTTTTGCCATCGATTTGAAAACTTTTCAATTTGTTGTCAGAAAGTTCTTTTCATCTTTCTTTTTTTTTCTTTTTCTCTCTCTCTCTGTGTTTTCTCTCTCTCTCTCTCTCTCTGTGTCTTCTAACAACTAAATTACACTTGTCTACATGTTAACAATTTACTCACACATGCAAAATGTGAGCAATAAATGTACAAAGTGATATCCAGGCAAACGGCCAACACTCAAACTGCAACTTCAAATGCACGGAGAGAGACATGCATAGAGTGTCTGTTTGTTAAGTTGACTAAGACTTTGGCTTTGGTTTGGGCCAACATTGCAATGAGGTTAGCAGCGCAATCTGCTCAAATATAGATAGCTAGTTAGGCGCATGGCATGGCATGGCATAGCATGGCATGAAAAAAAATAACAAAATAAATAAAACAAACCAAAAAAATAAAAAAAAAATCAAACTGAAAAACTAGCAACATGTGTTGCCCATGTTGCAACAACAACAACAGCAAACTGCAACTGCAACTGCTGGCTGACTAACTAGCCGCCGGACTGACTGAATGGCTAACTGTCTGAATGTCTGACTGTCTGACTGTCTGAATGTCTGTCTGTCTGTCTGTCTAGCTGGCTAACTGCTTGGCTATTCTAATTGCGCACAAGCTTAGCAGCTTTTAGTTACTTTGTTGGCTTTTAGTTGCCATCAAACTGGCGTCTCGTCTTGGCCACTTTACGACTTTTGCATACAGATGCAGCATACACTACAATACAGTGCAAACTAGCTAGAGCAAACACAATTGCAACATTCTCGTGAGGCTACACAATATGTTGCAACTTACAATTGATTACCCTACAAATATTTCTTAGTTTTTCTAACTTCAAGCTATTTTATTTACTTATTTTTTTTTTATTTTATTTTAATTTTTAAACTATTGAAAAATTTTAATATAAATATAAAATTAATATAAAATATTAAAAATTATAATGACATTTTAATTTTAGTTTTGTGTGTATTATTTTCATATTAAAATTATGAATATAAATATAAAATATTAAAATTTTAAAATGAAATATTTTAAATAAATAAAATATTAAAAATGTTAATATTATATAAAAATAAAATATTTATTATTAAAAATAAATAAAATATTATAACTATATATAAAAATAAAAAAAAAAATTAATATGTAAAAAATGTAAATTTAGAATATTCGAAATTGAAATGAACTTGAACTTTAATTTTTTAAAAAATTTTTTAAATTGTTGAATAATTTTACAGATATTTTTTGCAAGTTAAATTTAATGTAAATATTTCACATTTTATATCTGTAATTTTCTAGAATATTTACATAATTTCTTAAGCTCAACATTTTTTTTTTTTTTGCATTTAAATTAAATAAATATTGCTTGCTTAATTCAAATTAAATGTAATTCATATGAAATCAAGTCATGCAAAAAAAAAAATTCTTAAAATATTTCATTCACAAATAGTTAACGATAAAACTTGTTTTTTTTTTTTTACACTGTATACATATGTAAAATCTGGCATAGATGAGTGAGATTGTGTGTATGTGTGTGTGTGTGTTGTAGTCAGCTCATTTAAGTAAGTGACTAAACGTAGACGTCGATGTTGCTGCTGCTGTTGCTCTGGCTGCTGCTGCTGCTGCTGTTGGGGACGGCAACTATTGCTGTTGTCGATGTCGTTACAATAAATTGCCTGCCAAGTGTTGGCCAATAAATGTTCTATTGAATTTTGCAACACCTTGTCGAAAAAAAAAGGCTAACTGACTAACTGTTCTGTCAAAATGTTACGCCTGCCCACATTGCACGTAGCACGTTGCGCGTTGCCCGCAGTAACCACCAAGAGTAAATACATTAACAACAATAACAGCAACAACGAGAAAGAGAAGTCTTAGGTTCCCCCTTTTGCATTGCATGTGGCATGAAATTCAGTTGAAAATAATGACACACCCGTTTCAATTTATAGTTTTATGCGTATGTGAGTGTATGTACGTCACACACACAAACACATATACACACAACAGACACTGTGATATACATCTCTTGATTTTTCACTTGAAAAACAAAATGAAAATTACTGAACTGTAACCATATGTAGCCCAGGCCCAGTCCCAGTCACAGTCACAGTCGCAGTGGCTGTCACTGTCCCAGTCATAGTCATAGAAACCGTCTGAACTGACTTCCAGCTGTCATTGTTTGTTTCATGTTCTATGTCAACTCTGGAAATACTTTTGCTGCTACTATTTGGGGGCCTAGAGAATAGATTCATGTGTTATGATCATAAAATGAACTTGAAATCAGCTCATTAAATTTTATTTAATTAGAATCGTAAAAATCTCAACTCTCAACTGTGCAAATATGTGAATCTAATTATCAATTTACAAATGGCAAATTAAAGTATTTTTTTTTGTAGTTTTTTTTTTTATATTCTTGTTTTTTTTTTTATACCCTGTATTTTTATTTGATTTTTATTGCTTTACACATTATCGATATTCTAGTATTATTTATTTTTATTTTTTATAGTTTTTCTCTTTTACGGAATCGCTTAAACAATTTGCCAAGCGAAGACCGCCCGCAATTTATTTGCTTTTGCGATGTCATAAAAAAAGGTCAATTACAACTTATTGGCTGAAAAAAAGAAACAACAAAAAAACAAAAACAACAGCTAAAGCAACAACAACAACAACTCATCAAATGTTACGCTCTCTTGGCTGACGATTGAAATGGGAAATGGAATTGCAATGAATGTTGCTTAGGGAAGTTGTGCATAGCGGGGGCATAGAGTTTGGTTCAATACCATGTCCTATGATCGTACAATTTTGATTAGCGGCCAACGACAGGCGACGTCAACAATTTAATTGCACATTTGCATTAGAGTGGAAAGCAAGCAGACAAATAGACAAAGAGCGAATGAGACAAACAGAGAGAGAAATAGACGTACCGAGAGACTGTGTACTTGGTGCTGGGGGTCTCATTCGTCTGTGCCTGTCAAATGGGGTAAATTCAAGAAGAAGAAGAAACAAAAAATGCTACTGGCAGCTACTCCTGGTAAGCGATCTCTGTCGCTTGGTCTCCGATGCAATTGCCAGGCCCAGGCCAGGTTTGATTTCTTAATTGTCGCTAAATGCGGGACAGGCGAACATTGTTGTTGTTGTTGTTGTTGTTGTTTGTATTGTTGTTGTTCGCTTTGCATTATCGTTGATCATTTTGTTAGCAATGTGGTTTTTGTGGTTACCCAAAAGCACACGAAATGAATGTCGAATGTTGAATGCTGAATGTTGAATGTTGAAGGAATTGTCGAATGACTATCATGGTGGTAATTTGAGCAAAAACAGAAGATAGAAATACAAAAAAAAAAAAGAAAAGAAAAGGGAAACTCAAACTCGGGCTCTTAATTTTAATTGCTTCAATTTTAATTTATTTTTATTTTTATTTTCATTTTCATTTCTGTTTTTATTTTGCCTCACTGTCTCATTCTTGCATGTCCCTCAACCCTCATTGCGCAGACAGTTTGCACGTAATTGAGATACCTGCATAATGTTACTTACTCACATAATGTCAAGGGTTCGCCTTTGTATGTGTGTATCTATGTGTCTCTCTATCTCTTTCTCTATGTGTGCTATATATTTATTTTTTTTTTCAAATTTTCCATTTCTATTGTTTGACTCATAAACTCATAATGTTTTAATTATTTATGCGCATGAGAGCAGCAGCAGCACGATTTGGTGACTGGTTGACTCGATGACACGATCATTTTAAGCCTTAGTTCGCACCCACTTTGGGATTCACTTATAAGATCAGACTTGAGACTTAAGACTTAAGACTTAAGACTTTCACTACTTAAGACAGTAAAATAACTTATATTTGGTAATTTTTTTTGGCTCACTTAATTTACATTTAAATAAATAATTTTCGTTATAATATTTCGAATTTGGCTTCAACTTTAACTTTGCCACGTTCGACAATCGACAGTCGATGGTTTCTAATCTCTTTCAACTGCCCGTTGACATCAAAAAAACGCAGTTTTTTTTTTCTTCTTTTTCGTTTTTAATCGTTTAACTGTCACATAAACTTTACATTTTATTTGACATGCATGCTTGGCATACAAATATATATATATATGTATATAGAAAAAAAAATAACTTCCCAAAGAAAAAAACAAACAACAAATTTCTTTCTCGATAACATGCACAAAACATAAGCAGCAACATTACGCAGCGTATACGCAATGCCATTGGCTGCTTAAGCATGGGAGCTGAACGGGTTAAAATGTTGCTCTCTAATATTACTCTCGTGCCACATTAGTTGAAATTATGACAATGTATGTTTTTTTTTTCCATCCCAATACTCATACAATAATTCAAAATTATTTCTGTCTATGGGCGACAGATATTGGACTGTTATTATTAATTCAATTTGATTTCGATTAACGGCAGCTAAACTATAGATTTCATTTCATTTCTTTCAAATGTTAATATAAATTTCGAGTTGAGGATGAGCTAATCTGAATATGATTTGTATGCTTTAACATTTCACTATTGTTTATTGTTGTAATTACAATAATTTTTTGATGCAAATTTCCAATTTTGTTTCGTAAGAGAAACTTGTTTTTATTTCGAGATTTTCAACTGATCAATTATATATATATATATATATAGGTATATATAATTTTTATAATAGTTGTTCTATCTGAGGTTGGATCCAGGCTACAAAACAGGAAATGAACAGATATATTAGTTAGACAATTTTGTTTTTATTTTGTCGGCGGATATAGAAGGCTATAATTCATTTGGTGGCAACAACAATTTAATATCAAAGATCGCGCATAAATTATAAACGTCGCTGATTGCAGCTCCCCAAGAGGCAGGGACAGAAAGTCAGAGAGAGAGAGAGAGAGAGAGAGATAGACAGAGAGATCGATAGCCGGTAAACGTATGATCAAGAGACGGACGAAGAGTTCAGCTTCGGCGAGGTGTTAGAACCTTTTCGGTGTTTTCAGTTTTGGCTTTTATGAATTTATGGCGCCTTAAACAGACAGACAGATATACAGACAGCAAGCCAGACCATTAGTGATTTATTATGGGACAATAATCGATTGTGGTATATGTTGCTATATAGATATACTATATAAACACATACACATACACAGACACATATACACATGCATACATAATATTCTCAGTCACTCACTTTTCTCTCTCGCATGCACTCTCGCTCTCTCTCTCTCTCTCTGAATATGATCTGACATTGAAAAAAGCAAAAGCAAAAGAAAATAGGTTGTTGCCACATTGTTTGGCTTGTTTGTTTGGCTTGCCAAGCGTGTGAATTCTGTTTTCGTTGCAACTTTCAAAGTAAAAAGAGACGCTGCAAATTAAGTCAAGGCTATAGAATTATATTACTCATTAACTTAACATGTTGGCATATTGAATTTCACATTGTGGCACAGTTACGTTTACGTTTCAATTGTATTTAGAAAACTTTGCGCTGTGCGCATACATGTGGGAGACACTGTAATTGAAATATTTCATATATAATATATATATATTTTTTTTTCTTTTATACTGGCGGCATATTGTCGTCACAATTAGACAAATTTTAATGCTTTGTACTTTCAATAAAAAAACGAAAAAGAAAAAAAAATGAAAGTTCTTTAATGATAAGCATTGAGAGCAGAGACAATCATATTCATTTATTTGTATGTGTGCATATATATATATATTTATATAAGTTCCTTATCGATAGCTAAAGTGATAAGATAAATAATAACCAAAAGTTATTATAACAAAATTAAAACACAAAACTGTAAGAAATATATTTTGCAAAATTTCTTCATTTATTTATCATAAATAAAATGTCAACAAATTCAGTCACAAACAATTTTACTTAATATTTAATTTTTTTTTTATTTTCCCTTTACATTTGCAGATCGAAAATCAACTTCAACTTGTTCATTGAATTCTCTTTTAGTTTGTTTCAATTCATATTTGGAGCTTATGCACGTTATATAACAATTCTCTTCAGGTCTTATTTCTGCTTCAATACGTTTTTCCCAAGCTTGAATTATTTCCCTGGCCAATAAATAGTTTTCCATTTCAAAAAGTAATTTATTATCATCTGTGATTATTGCCAGTTCCAGTTTCAGTATAAGTTTATCTAATTCAAGCTTTTCTAATAAATCGCCTACCCAAATTATGGGATCTTTTTGAAAATTTTCAAAATTTCCATCTATTTTTCGATATAATAAACGTGGACTTAACTGTACAGGATCAATATATTTTGATTGTGGAACTGGACTCCAACAATTGATGCTCTCTATGATCAGCAGTAGAATAATAATAATTTGCTTTAAAGTTTTCATTTCAATATTCCGTGAATTCTGAATGCACGAACGTCTCGACAACAACTGATTTGTAAGCTCACATCTTATCAGCTTAGCTGAGATGTTGTCACATGTGTTGCTTGAGTTTTCAGCATGATGTGTTTCATTAAAATAAATATTATATATTCATGCATTGAACCGTATTTATTGTATGTATTGAGCATGAGTAGCAATAATGATTAGCTTTATAGCAGCTCACATGTTATTCCCATGATTTCGCTGTTTCGAACCATTTGCTATAAGCTTTAAGAGATTTAACTTTGTAGCAGATGAAAGTTGCAGCATCAGTAGAAAAATACTAACAAATAAAAAATATTTTAAATATTTTCTTTTTTTTTACTTTTTGTTTTATTTTTGATTTTTGTTGAAATCAACCAAGAAGTTTCCAGCTGTGCGCATTGATTGCCAGACGACACGATGCGTTTTCACATTGCGCATACGCCGCATGTAACCGCCTACTGAACTAAAAACCAAAAAAAAAAAAAACGCAGCAGTATCGATATTGTAAACATTTTTTTTTCTCTTGTGTTGCACAAAAACAATCAAATAGAAACTTACAATTAATTTCGATTGTTGCACATATGTACATATTGAATTTTAATTATATATATATATAAAAAAAAAACACAATTTCAGTGATGTTTCTTTAAAGATTTTCTATACGAAAGTGAAATTTCAAATCGACTAATTGAATTTATATAGATTTTAAGCTGTGTGGGATTTGTTTTATTTTTATTTTTAATTCTTACAATGACATTGAGTCCTTGAACTGTGCGCTCGATTATCAGTTAAAGTTGATAAGCTCTGAGTATGATTATATATATATATATTGTCAAGCACTAAGTACGTTCTCTCACGCACAATATACGCTCTGTCTCTTGTTCTCTTTCAGTGTCTCTCTCTCTCTCTCTGTTAAAAAGTTTTATCTGAGTTTCGACTTTGTTCAACTGTTGTCAATTTGGCTAAAAATAAATTATTACTGCATATAGTATATACAATATGATATCATGCCGCTTCGTTTTGCCAATTAAAAAACCAGAAAAATATCTTGCTTTGTTGTTGTTGTTGCTGCTTTTTAAATTATGACTAGCGATAATCGCACTACGTGTTTATATATATATATATATTTGTATATATAAATATATTTATATTTATTTTTTTGCTTTTTGTTTTAGAATTGTTTTTGGTTTGGTCTAGTAATTAGCTGCTTGGAGCGTCGCATGCGTAGCTCAAATTTCAAAACTACATGCACTTTGCACAGATACGAAACTCAGGCTGAGACTGTGGCTGTTTCTGTGGCTGTGACTGAGAGTGCAGGCTGCACAAAGCTAAAGCTAAAGTTGGAGTTGGGTGTGAAAAGATTTATGTGCCTTGGCAAAGCATCTTTTGCTGCTGTTGCTGTTGCTGCTGCTGATGTTGATGCTGTTGCTGCTGGTGCTGCAGTTATCAATGCGTTGGCCCCACAGCAGCCACAGGCAAGGCAACTGCAAACTGCAACTGCCACTGCTCCGCAACTCTTCAACTCTCCAAACTCCCCAAAATCTTACAGTCTCCTCATCTTCCAGTCTTCAGCTAGCCCCACCTCGCTCTCTTGCCTCTTAGCCGACTATAGTCTTGTGCCAACTGAATCTTGTGCCATTCACCCGTATGATTCCAGTTTGGCTTGGCATTGGCTCATTCGACTGTTGGTGGCATCTTGAGACATTTCATTGTATTGGCCTTTTATTTATGGCCTGCCCGAGCTTTTTATAACTCTTCGATTTATATATTGATTTGTATTGCAATAAAAAAAATAAAAAAAACCAAAAACAAAAACAAAAATAAAACAACTGCAGTTGACCTTGTCCCTGGTCTTTGTAGCCAGGATAGTGTCTGCTCTTTGTCTGCTATTGTTGTCATTAATGTTGCGTTGTTGTTGTTGTTGCTGTTGTTGTTGTTGTAGTTTTTCTTGCCATGTAAATTATCATAGTTACAAAATACCGAAGGTCAAAAGCTGCCAAAGCATCGAAGCTTAAAACACAAAAAAAAAAAAATTAAGAAAAAAAAAACAAGAAAATAAAATAAAACAAAAGACAGAAAACTATGCAAAATGCAGCATGATCCAACAGGTTGCAACTGCAAGCGTCTCACATTACCACCAAGCTGCTGCGCGTCAACAACAAGTGCAACTTGGCATTGTTGCTGCTGCTGCTGCTGCTGTTGCTGTTGTTGCAATTTTTTTTTTTTTTTTTTTGTTATGTCTGCAAGACGTCAAAATGCGACGCGCTGGCGTGCCACAGAGCACGGACCCAAGCATCAGCTCCAGGTGCAGTCCATGCCCATGTGCCCAGGTGACATAACTCGAACTCGAACTCAAATTCGAACTCGTACTCGAGACTCAAGACTCAGACTTGGACTTGCAGTCCAGTGACAGCAAATGCACATGTGCATATTTGTATATTTGTATATTTGTCTATACACTAACAGTAAAAGTCTTGTGATTTCTACAAATCGTTCGAACATTACGAAATGCAAGTAAAACAATAAATTTTTGAATAATATTTATTTATATAAATAATGTAAAGTGCTGTAAAATTTATAGATAAAATGTTGATAGTTTTGAATATTTTTTTGCAATATTATCATGTTGCATGCCACACATTGAACGTGGCATATTTAATACGACGAGAGTGAAACACTTGTGCATGCAAATATTTTATGCATTTTGTTAGCAGAATTTGTTAGAAAATTGCTAAACAAAAACAATAAAAAAAAAAAATAATGAAAAAAAAATAAAAATCGCGCATGACAATGTGTAAATTTATGGCAGTCGAAGTTGAAATTGTTGTTGGGTGCATGTGTTGCATAAGCATGCGTTTTGCTTAGCTTTTATGCCGTGCCGCACCGCACATAGCAAAATATTTGCTTTATTAATTAAAGCTTCGACAGCGCTGCAATTGACTGTGCAATGTTTAATAATCAATAATATTTGTGTTTATACATCACGTTGAATATTACAATAATATTTGGCAATAAACAATTTCAAAGACATTGCGATGTCTGCTGGCTCACTCACATTCACATTCACACACACACACACATACATCAGAAATTGTGATTAAAATTTATGCACTTAAATGAAATGTCAACAATTATGGTCAACAAATTGAAAGCCACAAAAAAGAGATAAGCCACTAAGATAGCTAGAGAAAGAGCGAGAGAGAGAGAGAGAGAGAGAGAGAGAGAGAGAGAGAGAGAGAGACACAGAGAGAGAGACAATGACTAATGAATAAAGTTACGGAAGAGATTGATGAGTTTACCTTTTGTTATACTTATATATTATATATAAACTGTTCATCGTTTATCGATTGTGTAAATGCATTGAAAGCAGAAGCAGAAATATTAACTGATAAGCAAGAGAACAAAAAGGAATGCAAGAATGTTGAAGAACTGGTTCCGGTTACCAGGAAATAAATAAATACAAAAATTACGCAAAGCCAATGCACGTTGCCGAGAATAAAATATTTTTATGAATGTAAAATAAACAAAAGGGAAAACTTTTGACTGGCCAATACCCTGTAATTGTATGTGTATAGAAATTCATTTGCACTTTTAATATTTCATTTTGATTGCATTAGCATACCCGCTAAACTATATCAAATTATTATAGGATATCTAAAAATAGCTTGTAAGTTGTGTCAGCTTGCGCTTGTTGTTCTTTCCATTGGGCAACAAATTAAATGTCAATTAAAATAACCATGTCATATGTATATGTCTATGTGTGTGTGTGTGTGTGTGGGTGGGGTGTTTGTTGAGATCAACATAAATAAATATATATGTATATGCATATGTACAGACATACAATACATAAGTATATGGGTCAGAGTTAGTTATTAGCGTTCAACTTATGCCATGACCATGCACTTTGAGGCATTTTTCATTGAAAAATTTTTAGTCAAAGGCCGCGCGCGTTCGGTCCGTTTGCTTTTGCTGATTAAAGGCGCATTTTTTGTTTTTGTTTTTGTAGTATTTTTTGTAGTATTTTTTTTTTTTTGGCTTTCACCGCATGTGGGTCACCTTTCGCCAGGCGGGAATCGAGAGCCCGAATAGCACACTAAATAATGGATGAAAGAATCGCTGCTCGCCTAATGAACTTGTTCTCTTGTCGTCTCACGTCGCATCGAATGGGTAGCAAAATGTTTGTCTACAACTTGTTTCTATTTCTGTCTGTCTGTTTGTCTGCCGTCGTTTGTAGTAGGTGCTGTTGACCCTCAACAAAAAGCCGACTTTGTTTTTTCCTTTTTGTTTTTTTTTTTTTTTGGTTCTCTTCTAATTTTGGTTATTTAGTTATGTAAATTTTTGTATTGCGATCGATACAAAAAAAATAAATAAAAATAAATTCTTATACAATGCGTTCAATCAATTCAAAGACATTAATCAATTGACATGCCAAAATCAAAAGACACAGAGAGACAGAGACAAAGACATCGAGCAGAATAAAGAAGATGAAGAAGAAGAAGAAAAAACAGCGACAATTTAATTATAACAACAAAACAGAGGCAAAAACAACGACGTCTACACGAGTCTATCTGAAATTGATATCGTGACTTTGTGTAATTTGTAATTTACGATGAGATCACTTCCTC
>JBAMBR010005328.1:0-18414 GCA_037044475.1 Zaprionus obscuricornis | reverse complement strand
CGTTAAATTGCGGCCAGCATTTAATTATAATTATTTTTAACCTATGCGTTTCTTCGTCCAATTTGTAGCTTATGCAGTTTTCAAACACTTAACAAATCTGTTCACACCTTTCATTTCTCTTGTAATCGGAGGAATTTCGTTATACATATTTTGTTCATAGTTTGCATACAAATTGCGTAGTTTATTCTAGACAGTCCGATTCTATTAGCTAACAGTAGACTAAACTATGTATACAAATTAAAATACTATGATTTTATGTTATTTGTTAAGCTTTCAAGTTAATTTTGGTATTCAAAAATGTTTAACATTTTCCCTTATCGATAAACACGAGGATTAATCGTGGGGTTTTAATTACTTTATAATATTTGTTCAAGTTTAATTTGACTTACCGCAAATCATCGTTGGTGCTAACATAAACAATTCTGATTTCTTATCTTACGTAGGCCAACAACTTGCATATTTTGTATAATATACGACTATAAATAACTGATAAGTTGACTGTGTAGTATAAGTAAAGTAAAATTACTAATCTTAGTGTTTTTTTTATATAGTTTTACTATAATAATTAATGTAAGCTGATTTTTGATTCAAATATATTTATTTATATAAATAAATATATTTAATTAAATATATATATTTAATTTTTTTCTTTCGGTATTTAAATATCCAAGGCATCGAATAATAGGTATAATAGAATTTAAAGCGTTGACTATTGCTGATACAATGACATAAATTGGCACGAGCTGAATAAAGTGTTCCTCTCAAACTTGAGTTTCGACTGTAAATTAATATCAATTGCTCAATTGTTGTTGAAAAGAAAATATAAAAATAAAAATAAGAAACTTAAACCTTAACCGCAAACTTAAGTATAGAAAAATCTTATCAAATTTCAGATTTAAAACGTCATAGCGACGAGAATAGCCAAACAAATTCTACCAAAGCAGACAAAATGGAAAATAGAAGCGAAAAGATTACGGTAAACAAAGAGGAATTGCGCAAACGTCTAACGCCGCTGCAGTATCAAGTTACACAAGAAGCTGGTACCGAACGACCCTTCACAGGTTTGGCCTAAGTTTTAAATAAACTACAAATATATCTACTAGATTTACTATTTCTTTTTCATTTTCAGGGTGTTACAATAAGCACTACGAGAAAGGAATGTATCAGTGTATTGTGTGTCATCAGGATTTGTTCAGCTCGGATACGAAATATGATTCAGGTTGTGGTTGGCCAGCGTTTAACGATGTTGTCGATAAAGGAAAAGTTACCTTACATCGTGATGCCAGCATACCAGGTATGTTGGCTGTTCTGTCCTAAATATGTATATAGGACATAATGTCAAACTTAGCATAGTTTTCATTTAGCACTTTTTAGATGTGTTTTGCAAAATTTTTTGCATTTTTGAGATTTTTGTTTGTACATATTTTAATTTGTATTTGTTTGTTCTGCTTTGCAAATTGAAAAAAAAAAAATGATTTGGATTGGAGCACCCTATACCAATAAATTTTTTAGCCTGAAATATGTATATAAAAAAATAAATAGATAAACAACTATTAGCGAATTGATAGTTGAGATAACTTGAAATAATTTGCAGAATGGTTCAACTTATTTCATAGCTTAAGCACCACTAATGGTATATACAGCATGTCGCCAAGTTCTATTTATAGTTGAGGTTTAAAAGCGAATCAAAAGCTGTCAAATATTCCTAAATTTAAGTTTCTAATTGTTTCGGTCATTTCTTAACTGTCTTGTATTGTCCTTTTGTGTTCTATATGCTAATTCGTTGCGGCTATTTAGTAAAAGACCCAAATAAGTGTTAAAACTATTCGATAAAAAAAAAAAACTGTGTTCACTGTAGTCGTTGGATCTGCTTAAACGCATAAATGTTTGTGCTGTTACTTGTGATGAATTTGCAACTAATCAAAATTCTGATAAGAAAAAAATCGAAACTAAAACTTACCTAATTGAGTATCCTATTCTTTTATCCACATCTTTTTTGCTAACCAAAAACAAAACCAATCTCAAAACTTTTCCAAATATTTAAAAAAAAAACCAAAAAAAAATAAAATTCCAAAAAAAAAAAACAAAAAAAAACTGATTAAATAAACAGTAGTCATTTCAAAAACGTTAGGCATGGTACGCACCGAGGTGCGCTGCTCCAAGTGTTCCGCACACATGGGCCACGTTTTCGATGATGGACCTCCACCGAAGCATCGACGCTACTGCATCAACTCGGCATCGATTGACTTTGTTAAGAGTACAACAACATCGACAACGACATCGTCTAAGAAATAAGAGAACAAATATTTTGTTAAGTTCAAGTATTTTCAAATATTGGAAATGTTTTAGGAGTTTAATGAAGAAAAATACCGACAAAATTGAAAAATAATAATAATAATAATATTCATATAATATTCTTGAGACCTGAAAAAGTATTAAAAATTAAATTCAATTTACTTTTAGTTTTATATTTGATAATCATTATTTTAATTGCGGTTTCAATACATACATATATTTGCATATATCAATTATACATACAAATTCGTATATGTATATGCATATTCCATCATAAATCACGCACTAGCTTACCTCATTGATTACCCCATTGACATATGCTTCATTATACAAATTGAGTTAGGATTCATGTGTATATAGAAATATTTACTGTATCTATGTATCATAGTTAAAGCTTTATTTCTTTATATCCATTTATTTTTCTTCTTACTCTATTAACTTGTGTATTTGCTGCTATTTTTTATTTTGTATTACAACTTATTGTTTCGCTGTTATTTTATTTATTAATTTATTTAATTATTTGTATTACATATAACATGCAATGCTATTATAGCTGATCCATATATACTATTATTGTCCAAACAAACTGAATAATGTGTAATTTTTCATATATTTTTCTATTTCTCTTTTTTTTAACTCGCTTCGAAAACAAAACACAAAAAAAAAAAAAAATATTTAACGCCTGTAAACGTTCTTTGGGGGTTTGTTTTGCTAACAAAATACACATTATGACACCCACACATACACTCATAATTTTAAATCATTGTTACAACATTAACATAAAATACCTCATGCATAAAATGGCTTTCTAACAAATTTATAAAAAATAAATTTAATATAAATAAAACATTGTAAATCATCAAACATTAAAACGATAATATATTTTCTTTATAATTTGTCAATTTTTTTCATTTATCAACTTTCGCTGCTGCCCACTGTTATTTTTCGCCCTGCTTTCAACTTTCGCTCGCTATCTCTGTCATTCGCATTCACTACACATCTTGTCACTTGTGGCATCATTTGGTTCGCTCTCTCGCCGTTACATTTTCTTTTATTTACTATCATCGCTTGGATCAACTCTCTTGGTCTTTTTATGTATACGCTCTTACGATCACTTTCACGCTCTTTCATTTGACTTTTCATTTTATTTGTTTTGCAATTATTATTTCCTTACTACTCTCTTTTCCAACTATTATTTTTAACTCCAATCTTTTAATCGGAACAAATCAAATTAAAATGCAAAAATGTCAATGATTGTAAAAACAAACAAACAACAATGAAAACGTAAAAAACAAAAAACAACAATTAATATCACAAATTGCAAAATACAAATTAAAAAGGGGGCAATATTTTACTACTAATTGCACATCCAGAACGTATACGTACCGAGGTTCGCTGTGCGCGCTGCAACGCTCACATGGGTCATGTCTTCGAGGATGGACCAAAACCCACACGTAAACGATACTGCATCAACTCGGCATCCATTGAGTTTATCCAGGGCGATTCGTCGACGTCGGCTGCGACAACAGCGACCGTGCCACAAGGTACGCCTATTGCGCAGCAGTAAATGGCAGTCTCGACTTCATGAATAGGAACGACTGGAATGGAACAATCAACGAAACTTTATCGAGTGCGAAAGAGTCTAAACCTCAAAAATGATTGCTGTTAAGGGTTGTTTTTTACACGAATTTTTCTAACTTTCCGTAAATGTGGCCAACAATTGCTAGCTTAGTCTTTTTAATATACTTTCAGCAAATGGACAACTAAGTTCATGCGAAAATGATTTGTAAACAAGACAAAAAACTTAAAAGAAAAAAAACTTCTGTCTGTTTGTGTAAATAGCTAAATGTTTTTGTTTCTCTCTTTTACTTTGTTATAAATTTTACATAAATACGCATACATCCAAATACTTTGTAAACCACTCAAACACTTATACACATACATTAATAATTTTTTAAACATGCGCGCTAATAAAACGTGTATTTTTTACAATATACAAATAACTATTTACATCACAATGTTATTATTATTGTTTCTATCTCTTTCCAAATAGTTTTTTGTGGCTCCAATCACATGCAGGTGCTAACAGCTGATTTATTTCACATCGCGTTGCCAACTAAACGTAAAGCGCATGTACATAGTTCACACACAGTTGCGGCGAAACTGTGATGTAAGAGCCGGTTAAATATTTTTGCTTGCTGGCATATCAAATCAATTAATCGTTCAATTGAGTAGTAAGTGACGCAGTCCCATTGATTTAATCAATATCATTCAATAACAGAAGTTCTAGAAATAGAAATAAATAATTAGAAAGTTCTGTTCGTACCGTAGGGTGTGCAATATTCAGGCCGACCAACTGTTTGCATATGAATATGTTTCTCTGCACATGTGTATGTTGTATATATCTGTGCATGTGTGTGTTTGTTCATTCTGACATTGAAAATGTTGTGTCGCCGGCAAATTGGTTGTCGAACGTCAAGGCAAGCACATCGTGTGTCGTTCTTCGTTCTGCGCTATATTCTTTCTAATTTTGTAATTTATAAATTTTCAATTATCTAACAAGCCATAAAAAAAGAGCAATCAGTGTTTGATGATAGATAATGACATCCAATAAGCAGCTAACCAATAAATCCACTTGACGATAAGATTACGATTTATAAAATCAAACGTTTTCCAAGAAGCGAGCACTTTGCGGCGAAAATTGCGGCTAAAAAAAAGCATGCACAAGAAAACAAAACAGAAAGTCAAACGAACAGCTGACGCAGGTGATTCAAATTTACATTTATATATATTTCGCTGTATCAGCATCAGCAACAACAACAATAATTATATTACGTATTGTGCGAGACGATATTACGTTAAGTTTAACGGTTACTAAAATGAAAGAATGGCTGAAAATCTCATGTCTCTTGTGCGTTTTCGGGTTTGTACGGGAAATTCGACCATCGGAGCCTTACGTTACAGAATATCTGTTAGGTCCATGGCGTAATATATCTGAAGAGCAGGTAAGTTATTTTATATAATAAATATATATTTCCTGTTATTGTTATTATTTATATGATTTTATGCAGTTAACTCGCGATGTTTATCCTGTGGGAACATATTCGCATCTTGTTCAATTAGTTTTCGTATTTCTTATAACGGACTTTTTACGGTAAGCAAAATTAATTCAAAATTAATTTAAAGTTTCTTGAGAATATAATTTACGTGATGAATTAGTAGAAATTATAAAATTAAATAAAATCCGCCACTTTTATTTTCAGCTATAAACCGCTTATTATCACAATAGGTGCTGCTGGTGTGATAATATGGAGCATGTTAATATGGACGACAAGTCTGTTATCACTACAGATCTTAGAATTCTTCTATGGCACTTACATGGCTGCTGAGGTGGCTTATTATACGTATATCTATGCTAAAGTAGATAAAAAGTATTATCCGCGTGTCACTTCTCATACGAGAGCTGCAATGTTTGCTGGCAAACTTATCTCTGGGATAACATCACAGCTTATGATTAATCTCGAGATAATGAACTACAAACAATTGAATTATATAACGCTGGGTAGTAAGTTTATCGGATTATAAATTAAATTTAAAATTTTTATCTACTTTAGCATAGATATACGTATAATAAGCCACCTCAGCAGCCATGTAAGTGCCATAGAAGAATTCTAAGATCTGTAGTGATAACAGACTTGTCGTCCATATTAACATGCTCCATATTATCACACCAGCAGCACCTATTGTGATAATAAGCGGTTTATAGCTGAAAATAAAAGTGGCGGATTTTATTTAATTTTATAATTTCTACTAATTCATCACGTAAATTATATTCTCAAGAAACTTTAAATTAATTTTGAATTAATTTTGCTTACCGTAAAAAGTCCGTTATAAGAAATACGAAAACTAATTGAACAAGATGCGAATATGTTCCCACAGGATAAACATCGCGAGTTAACTGCATAAAATCATATAAATAATAACAATAACAGGAAATATATATTTATTATATAAAATAACTTACCTGCTCTTCAGATATATTACGCCATGGACCTAACAGATATTCTGTAACGTAAGGCTCCGATGGTCGAATTTCCCGTACAAACCCGAAAACGCACAAGAGACATGAGATTTTCAGCCATTCTTTCATTTTAGTAACCGTTAAACTTAACGTAATATCGTCTCGCACAATACGTAATATAATTATTGTTGTTGTTGCTGATGCTGATGCAGCGAAATATTTATAAATGTAAATTTGAATCACCTGCGTCAGCTGTTCGTTTGACTTTCTGTTTTGTTTTCTTGTGCATGCTTTTTTTTAGCCGCAATTTTCGCCGCAAAGTGCTCGCTTCTTGGAAAACGTTTGAATTTATAAATCGTAATCTTATCGTCAAGTGGATTTATTGGTTAGCTGCTTATTGGATGTCATTATCTATCATCAAACACTGATTGCTCTTTTTTTATGGCTTGTTAGATAATTGAAAATTTATAAATTACAAAATTAGATAGAAAATAGCGCAGAACGAAGAACGACACACGATGTGCTTGCCTTGACGTTCGACAACCAATTTGCCGGCGACACAACATTTTCAATGTCAGAATGAACAAACACACACATGCACTGATATATACATACATACACATGTGCAGAGAAACATATTCATATGCAAACAGTTGGTCGGCCTGAATATTGCACACCCTACGGTACGAACAGAACTTTCTAATTATTTATTTCTATTTCTAGAACTTCTGTTATTCAATGATATTGATTAAATCAATGGGACTGCGTCACTTACTACTCAATTGAACGATCAATTGATTTGATATGCCAGCAAGCAAAAATATTTAACCGGCTCTTACATCACAGTTTCGCCGCAACTGTGTGTGAACTATGTACATGCGCTTTACGTTTAGTTGGCAACGCGATGTGAAATAAATCAGCTGTTAGTTGCTGCATGTGATTGGCGCCACAAAAAAATATTTGGAAAGAGATAGAAACAATAATAATAACATTGTGATGTAAATAGTTATTTGTATATTGTAAAAAATACACGTTTTATTAGCGCGCATGTTTAAAAAATTATTAATGTATGTGTATAAGTGTTTGAGTGGTTTACAAAGTATTTGGATGTATGCGTATTTATGTAAAATTTATAACAAAGTAAAAGAGAGAAACAAAAACATTTAGCTATTTACACAAACAGACAGAAGTTTTTTTTCTTTTAAGTTTTTTGTCTTGTTTACAAATCATTTTCGCATGAACTTAGTTGTCCATTTGCTGAAAGTATATTAAAAAGACTAAGCTAGCAATTGTTGACCACATTTACGGAAAGTTAGAAAAATTCGTGTAAAAAACAACCCTTAACAGCAATCATTTTTGAGGTTCAGACTCTTTCGCACTCGATAAAGTTTCGTTGATTGTTCCATTCCAGTCGTTCCTATTCATGAAGTCGAGACTGCCATTTACTGCTGCGCAATAGGCGTACCTTGTGGCACGGTCGCTGTTGTCGTCGCAGCCGACGTCGACGAATCGCCCTGGACAAACACAATGGATGCCGAGTTGATGCAGTATCGTTTACGTGTGGGTTTTGGTCCATCCTCGAAGACATGACCCATGTGAGCGTTGCAGCGCGCACAGCGCACCTCGGTACGTATACGTTCTGGATGTGCAATTAGTAGTAAAATATTGCCCCCTTTTTAATTTGTATTTTGCAATTTGTGATATTAATTGTTGTTTTTTGTTTTTTACGTTTTCATTGTTGTTTGTTTGTTTTTACAATCATTGACATTTTTGCATATTAATTTGATTTGTTCCGATTAAAAGATTGGAGTTAAAAATAATAGTTGGAAAAGAGAGTAGTAAGGAAATAATAATTGCAAAACAAATAAAATGAAAAGTCAAGTGAAAGAGCGTGAAAGTGATCGTAAGAGCGTATACATAAAAAGACCAAGAGAGTTGATCCAAGCGAAGATAGTAAATAAAAGAAAATGTAACGGCGAGAGAGCGAACCAAATGATGCCACAAGTGACAAGATGTGTAGTGAATGCGAATGACAGAGATAGCGAACGAAAGTTGAAAGCGGGGCGAAAAATAACAGTGGGCAGCAGCGAAAGTTGATAAATGAAAAAAATTGACAAATTATAAAGAAAATATGATATCGTTTTAATGTTTGATGATTTACAATGTTTTATTTATATTAAATTTATGTTTTATAAATTTGTTAGAAAGCCATTTTATGCATGAGGTATTTTATGTTAATTTTGTAACAATGATTTAAAATTATGAGTGTATGTATGGGTGTCATAATGTGTGTTTTGTTAGCAAAACAAACCCCCAAAGAACGTTTACAGGCGTTAATTTTTATTTTTGGTTTTTGTGTTTTTTCGAAGCGAGTTAAAAAAAAGAGAAATAGAAAAATATATGAAAAATTACACATTATTCAGTTTGTTTGGACAATAATAGTATATATGGATCAGCTATAGTAGTATTGCATGTTATATGTAATACAAATAATTAAATAAATTAATAAATAAAATAACAGCGAAACTATAAGTTGTAATATAAAATAAAAAATAGCAGCAAATACACAAGTTAATAGAGTAAGAAGAAAAATAAATGAATATAAAGAAATAAAGCTTTAACTATGATACATAGATACAGTAAATATTTCTATATACACATGAATCCTAACTCAATTTGTATAATGAAGCATATGTCAATGGGGTAATCAATGAGTTAAGCTAGTGCGTGATTTAATGGAATATGCATATACATATACGAATTTGTATGTATATATATGTATGTATGATATATGCAAATATATGTATGTATTGAAACCGCAATTAAAATAATGATTATCAAATATAAAACTAAAAGTAAATTGAATTTAATTTTTAATACTTTTTCAGGTCTCAAGAATATTATATGAGTATTATTATTATTATTTTTCAATTTTGTCGGTATTTTTCTTCATTAAACTCCTAATTCATTTCCATTATTTGAAAATACTTGAACTTAACAAAATATTTGTTCTCTTATTTCTTAGACGATGTCGTTGTCGATGTTGTTGTACTCTTAACAAAGTCAATCGATGCCGAGTTGATGCAGTAGCGTCGATGCTTCGGTGGAGGTCCATCATCGAAAACGTGGCCCATGTGTGCGGAACACTTGGAGCAGCGCACCTCGGTGCGTACCATGCCTAACGTTTTTGAAATGACTACTGTTTATTTAATCAGTTTTTTTTTGTTTTTTTTTTTTGGAATTTTATTTTTTTTTGGTTTTTTTTTTAAATATTTGGAAAAGTTTTGAGATTGGTTTTGTTTTTGGTTAGCAAAAAAGATGTGGATAAAAGAATAGGATACTCAATTAGGTAAGTTTTAGTTTCGATTTTTTTCTTATCAGAATTTTGATTAGTTGCAAATTCATCACAAGTAACAGCACAAACATTTATGCGTTTAAGCAGATCCAACGACTACAGTGAACACAGTTTTTTTTTTTTATCGAATAGTTTTAACACTTATTTGGGTCTTTTACTAAATAGCCACAACGAATTAGCATAAAGAACACAAAAGGACAATACAAGACAGTTAAGAAATGACCGAAACAATTAGAAACTTAAATTTAGGAATATTTGACAGCTTTTGATTCGCATTTAAACCTCAAGAGTTTCTAACTATAAATAGAGCTTGGCGACATGCTGTATATACCATTAGTTGTGCTTAAGCTATGAAATAAGTTGAACCATTCTGCAAATTATTTCAAGTTACCTCAACTATCAATTCGCTAATAGTTGTTTATTTATTTATTTTTTTATATACATATTTCAGGCTAAAAAATTTATTGGTACAGGGTGCTCCAATCCAAATCATTTTTTTTTTTCAATTTGCAAAGCAGAACAAACAAATACAAATCAAAATATGTACAAACAAAAATCTCAAAAATGCAAAAAATTTTGCAAAACACATCTAAAAAGTGCTAAATGAAAACTATGCTAAGTTTGACATTATGTCCTATATACATATTTAGGACAGAACAGCCAACATACCTGGTATGCTGGCATCACGATGTAAGGTAACTTTTCCTTTATCGACAACATCGTTAAACGCTGGCCAACCACAACCTGAATCATATTTCGTATCCGAGCTGAACAAATCCTGATGACACACAATACACTGATACATTCCTTTCTCGTAGTGCTTATTGTAACACCCTGAAAATGGAAAAGAAATAGTAAATCTAGTAGATATATTTGTAGTTTATTTAAAGCTTAGGCCAAACCTGTGAAGGGTCGTTCGGTACCAGCTTCTTGTGTAACTTGATACTGCAGCGGCGTTAGACGTTTGCGCAATTCCTCTTTGTTTACCGTAATCTTTTCGCTTCTATTTTCCATTTTGTTTGCTTTGGTAGAATTTGTTTGGCTATTCTCGTCGCTATGACGTTTTGAATCTGAAATTTGATAAGATTTTTCTATACTTAAGTTTGCGGTTAAGGTTTAAGTTTCTTATTTTTATTTTTATATTTTCTTTTAACAACAATTGAGCAATTGATATTAATTTACAGTCGAAACTCAAGTCTGAGAGGAACACTTTATTCAGCTCGTGCCAATTCATGTCATTGTATAAGCAATAGTCAACGCTTTAAATTCTATTATTCGATGCCTTGGATATTTAAATACCGAAAGAAAAAAAATTAAGGTAATATTAAAATATATTTGAATCAAAAATCAGCTTACATTAATTATTATAGTAAGTCTATATAAAAAAAAACACTAAGATTAGTAATTGTACTTTACTTATACTACACAGTCAACTTATCAGTTATTTATAGTCATATATACGTATATTATACAAAATATGCAAGTTGTTGGCCTACGTAAGATAAGAAATCAGAATTGTTTATGTTAGCACCAACAATGATTTGTGGTAAGTCAAATTAAACTTGAATAAATATTATAAAGTAATTAAAACCCCACGATTAATCCTCGTGTTTATCGATAAGGGAAAATGTTAAACATTTTTGAATACCAAAATTAACTTGAAAGCTTAACAAATAACATAAAATCATAGTATTTTAATTTGTATACATAGTTTAGTCTACTGTTAGCTAATAGAATCGGACTGTCTAGAATAAACTACGCAATTTGTATGCAAACTATGAACAAAATATGTATAACGAAATTCCTCCGATTACAAGAGAAATGAAAGGTGTGAACAGATTTGTTAAGTGTTTGAAAACTGCATAAGCTACAAATTGGACGAAGAAACGCATAGGTTAAAAATAATTATAATTAAATGCTGGCCGCAATTTAACGAAGTGGCGGCTGGCGTTCAACATAAACAATAACAAAAAAAATAAAACATGAAATTAGGGGGGAAATTTTTGATTGGCAGAGAGGTGGTGCAAAGAGATGATGGGCTACAATTGAGAAAAGCCGCTGAAGTGTGTCGCGCGCACAATTAAAAACGCTCAACATCATTTCGAATACATTCCGAATCGTTGATCAAATAAAATGAATCACAATGCGAATAAAAATAGACTATTTGAACTAGAAAAATTTCAACTATAATTGGAAATTTGCCAATAAGAATTTTAATTAGATAAAAAATCAATAGAAATTGAATTATTTGAAATCATACGTGGTACTATTGAAAAGCTATTATAAATACTCCTCCCGCCTTTACCGGACGATTACACTCACTCGCAAAGGAACGAACGTAGGGTAGTGTTGCAATAGCGATGGCTCCGCTTTTTAATTGATTCAAGTTCCACCTGTGTATAGCAATAAATGCGATGTTTCGTGCCCACGGTGCGTAGCGAGAAAGTGAAAACATTTTATATTTTTAACAAACGCCTCCTCCACGAATTGACAACAAGACAACTACGAATGCAGTTTGCACTTGGCACTTGAATGGTTATTTAATCACTTACGAAAAACCAAAAAAAAAACATCGAAAAGTCAATGTTTTGCCTATGTTTTCTCTCTCGCTCTGTCGCACACAAACTAAACTACTATTTATGCAATGTTTTTCTACTTCCGTATAATTTGACGTTCTATTTCTATGTGTCTATCTGAATGTATGTTTGTGCAAATGTGTGTGGCGCACAGAGAGAAAGCGCATTAGAGAGAAAGCCAATGCCAATGCTCAACTGCATTTAGCTTGTGAACTTTACATTGTCTGTCCATCAGAATTTTCATAATCGTATAGCCTCGTGCACACATATTTTCCAATCAACATACCTAATACGCAAGGCGCAAGGCAAGCATATAGACACAACACACGCACAAATCAAGTGCCCTTGAATGGGTGAGCAGTGGGGGGTGCCAGAAAATAGCTCACCTGCTAATAAATAGTTTTGTAGCTGTAGCTTGTTTTTTTATTGCTATTTTTGGATTTTTGTTTATTATTTTACTGCGGCGTTTAATTTGCTTTTCTGCAACGGCAACAACTGACAATGTTTGCGCAGCGAAGGAAAAGGAATAACTAGAAAAAGCTAAAAACAGCTGCCTATGAAAATGAACAAATCGGCGTTGCCAGAACAATTTGAGAAGCACTGCTAAACAGCTGTTTCTATCCACCAAACGATGTTGCCAACCATTGCGAATGTTTGTCAATTTGGCAGCACTGTAGTTACATTTTGTTGTTCTTGCTTTGTAATCGCATCTAAATTACAAATTATTAAATTACATATAGAAAGGAATAAATGCACAATATAAAAGTGTGCTTTAATCGAAAAAAATGATAGACAATTCGTAATGTGAAAAGTGCGCTTTAAAAAAGCATAATTATAAAGCAATCGCTTAGACCACACGCAAAGAGGGCGTCAACAAAGGGCGAAAGAGTGTAAAAAGAAGAAGATTAAACATACGAAGCAAAATCAGTTTTGACCCATTCATAAGAAAATTTAATTCTATACCCTAGTTTAGTAAATTAGTGATAAACAGTCATGAGTAATCACAGATATCATCATGGCGGAGGCGGTAGTTATATGCATCCGCGTATGTCGTATCCACATCATTTCACCTACGTTTCCAGCTGTGTGAAATATCTTATCTTTTTGTTGAACTTTTTGTTCTGGTTATTTGGTGGACTTTTGTTGGCTATAGGAGTATATGCGTTTATGGATAAGTTGAAGGATGGGAATGGCTGGGTTCGGTTGGAGACAATTTATGATGTCATCTTTAATATTTCGCTGGTTATGATTATTGCGGGAATCGTCATATTTGTGGTCAGTTTTGCGGGTTGTCTTGGGGCACTGCGAGAAAATACATGTCTTCTAAAATTCTATTCAATGTGCCTGCTCATCTTTTTCCTAATGGAAATGGCCATAGGTAATGTACATATATTACATTTTTTATCCTTTCTTCATTTTTTATCCTTTAAACTGAGTCAAGAAACTCTTGAGTGTACTGGGCATCGCACAATTTGTTCTGCTTCTTAATTCATTTACTTCAAACCTTTTTAATTATTTTTAGCCATCATATGCTTTGTCTTTCCACAAAATATGAATTATTTTCTGGAATTTCAATTCACGGACAAGATCATCCACTCATATCGTGATGATTCCGATCTGCAAAATTTTATCGATTTCGCTCAGCAGGAATTCAAATGTTGCGGCCTAAGTAACGCAGGCTATCAGGATTGGAGTAAGTAAATTGTTTAAAGAATTACTTTATGATATAATTTATTAAATTATGTCAAATTATTTTTTATAGGTAAAAATGAATATTTTAATTGTTCATCTCCATCAGTAGAGAAGTGTGGTGTACCGTATAGCTGCTGTATTAATGCCACGGATATTAGTTCAGGTCTGGTCAACATAATGTGCGGCTATGGAGTACAGGAGCATTCGGTGGCGGCAGCCAGTAAACGCATTTGGACCAGCGGCTGCATTGAAATTGTACGCGTTTGGGCTGAACGTAATCTTTATGTGATTGCTGGCGTTGCATTGGGTATTGCTCTGTTGCAGTTGTTTGTTATTTATCTGGCCAAAACTTTGGAGGGTCAGATCGACATGCAGAAGTCGCGCTGGTCGTGAGTGCCATAGCACCCGGTTTTTTACGGGTATCCATTTGATGATTTCTACTATTACGATACGCAAATGTAAGCTCAAGTCTCAGACCAAGGCTCTATTTTTGACGTGTTTCCAATTCTTTTTTCTCATTTATCTCTTTCTTCTGGCAACTTGTGCTCAATTAGATACATAGATGTCTCACAGAATATTATGCAATAGTATTAATCTCTATGATCTTCAATTATCTGAATTTTCTTGCCTACTTTTATGTGATTTTCTCTGCAATTTACTCAAAATACTTGTTCTTAGAGATGTTCTTATAGCATTAAAAGATCTTCCAGTTCAAGTTTTAGCCTTTTCAAAACTGTCTCTTAAATGTCTATTATATTATACATATAATATATATATATATATATATATACTCATAAATATATACATTTTACTATATATGCATACATATATCTATAGCGATAACCATTAATATATCGTATTACCAAAATGACAATTTAATGCATGTTTTTGTGTGTAAGTATTTTAACGACCTAGACAAAATTATAATCAAAACTACTAAGACATTTGATGTAATTATATCTGCAATATCATAGCATACGTATAAAAGACATGTACATAGATATTAAGACAAAATAAGTATGCATTTAAAATTGTCATTATTTTTATTTACATATTAAACAAATAACAAACAAAACAAAAAAAAAAAAAAAACACGAGCATACGCATTTATTGTGAATTAAAAATCTTTATAGAAATATTACGAGTAATAATCCCAATATTGTAGTACATCATTAAAATACTATACTTATCTCTCGAAATATTAAAAATAAATAAAAATATACTCAAAAATACAAATTTTATAGTTGTATATTAAATTTAAAAAAAAAAACGGAGTTATCTTCTGTATAAATCGGCACTAAATTCAAATCTTGTAAGCTTTACTTAAAAAAATAAAATAGTTTTTCATACAAAAATCGAATTTGACCGACCGTTCCTTTTCTGATCCAGTCAGTTCCGACTTATGTATATACTGTTTAGCGCTATAGGGTGTACCAAGTTGCTCGTTGCAACATACGGGCAGATGAATATGCACATTTGGATCCTGTTCTCGGTGCACATCAAGCATATATATCCTTTTTTGGGTCTACGACATCTGCAAAATCTCCTGGCCAAAATTAAAATACGCTTTGCAAGAGAATAAATACTTTTGACTTGGCTCTTAATCTTGAATAAGTAAACATACATATATATGTACGTATTTATGTATATATATATATATATATATATATATATACATATATAACCTATGGACAGTTGTGACGTTATAAGTGTGTGTGTGTGAGTGAAAATACCGTCTTGCGATTGCTACTTATAATACAGTTGTGAAATTCTATGCAGTGTAATTGATAAGCTTTCCTTAATAATTTTAATTAATAATATCTCAATACATATAAAGTCTACATGTTCGAGTTGCTATGAAGCACAATATGTTCTACATACATACATACGTAGAACAGTCTAGTTGACGCGACCAAAAGACTCTCCAGATGTTTTTCATAATTAAAGCTCAGTTATTTCAAAGGTTATTGTTGCGAAATTGAATTTATAGACTTATTTACAATAAAAATTTGCTATGTTAATTTACTTCATACACGTTAGAGGCACTTTCATTGAAAACACTCTGCGTAAAGCGTGACGATAATGATAATTTTGATACTGACGGCAGAGGGTCAAAGATTGCATTGCAGTATGAGGAACTATAGAACTGTATATGTATATATACTTTAGTATATCTGAATAGCTGATTAGGATAATATTACAATATTAAAAGGCATCTAAAAATAAATATTGCAAGAAGAAGCCCTCAAGGGGGGAGAACAATATAAAAGTCATATATTATATTACAATGAATTATTCAATTTTTATTTTTTTATTTGTTTATAAACATATTCGTACTTTTAGTACTTAATAATGCTGCGAATACTTTCACCTTTGTGCATAAGATCGAATGCGTCATTGATTTCAGCTAAAGACATTTCGTGAGTTATAAACTCATCTACCAGCAGATCTTTTTTAAGGTAATCCTCAACAAGTTTTGGTACATCTGAAACAGAACGCCAACCACCAAAAGCTGAACCTTTCCACACACGTCCCACAACCAGTTGAAACGGGCGTGTTGAAATCTCTTGCCCGGCGCCGGCAACACCAATCACTACAGATGTACCCCAACCTTTGTGCGTTGCCTCGAGTGCTGCACGCATGGTTGTTGTATTTCCAATACATTCGAACGTATAATCAAAACCACCATCAGTCAAGTCAATTAAATAGTTCTGAATTGATCCCTTATCAGCCACATCCTTTGGATTAACAAAGTCAGTAAAGCCAAATTTTTTGGCCAATTCAAACTTTGATGGGTTAATATCAATGCCATAGACCTTTCCAGCGCCAGCTTTTTTACATCCAAGACCAACGGCCAAACCAACTGCACCTAGTCCCCAAACTGCACATGTACTGCCGGCTTCCACCTGAATGGAATATAAAATGAGATAAGATAATATGAATTGCATACTTATTACTATTCTTATAATATTCATACTTATAGTATTAACACATACCTTGGCTGTATTTAGAGCAGCACCATAACCTGTCGATATGCCACATCCCAAAAGGCATACCTTATCCAATGGTGCCTTCTCATTAACTTTTGTTAGTGAAATATCAGCGACAACTGTATATTCCGAGAATGTTGAGGTACCCATGAAGTGGAATAATTTTTGGCCTTTGCACGATAAACGTGAGGTGCCATCGGGCATTACACCGGCTCCCTGCGTTACTCTTATCTTTTGGCAAAGATTAGTTTTTCCACTCAAACAGAATTTGCATTCATTACATTGCGGTATGTACAGTGCGATGACATGATCGCCTGCCTTGAACTGAGACACACCCTCGCCAACACTTTCCACAATGCCTGCACCCTCATGGCCCAACACAGAGGGGAAAAGACCCTCTGGATCAGCACCGCTCAAAGTAAAAGCATCGGTGTGGCAGACACCTGTTGCCGTTATTTTAATACGCACCTATAGACAATATATGTATATACATATATATATATATACATATGTATATATTTGTATAACATTGACACACACATAAATTTCAATATTTTAATATTTAATTTACCTCATGCGCTTTTGGTGGTTCTACTTCGATCTCTTCAATCACAAGCGGCTTTTTTGCCTCCCATGCGACGGCAGCTTTGCATTTAATAACCTTAAAAAGATAAACATTACATCTCGTATGCAATTAATTAAAAATGATTTGCACATACTTTGCCTTCGGTAGCAGACATTTTGTTCTAATGGAAAAAAACCGACTGTTAGTCTTTCTAGCACGTTCCAACAGCAATAACTGCAATTGGTGAACGCAGAAAAGCGATTGATAGAAAGATGGCAGAAAGTGAAGGCTAGGTTGATATTTGCTGTTAGTATTGACTCTAGTTTTCTCTTTCTATTCCCTTCGATTAATTTTTCATTTGGTTCATTTAAGTAGTAATGGGTTTATTTATTATTTTTTGCACGTTAAAATGTATTTATAAACATATTTTAGCAGTAAATGATAAGAGAAGCTAGTTCGATAATTAATCGATTATTGAATCAATTTGGCGCCATTCTAAATTGTTTGAAAATCACCGTAAAATAAAACATTTAAGATAATAACTTAATTTATGACCTTAAGATAAATTTTTGCTGATTCGACATTGTCAATTTATGATTTAATTAATTTTTTTTTTTTTAACTGATATCGATCGTTTATACACGGTTCACTTTAGACAATGTGGCAGCTCTAATTATCATTTGTGGCGAATTGGAATATACCAAAAAAATACAAATAGAAAAAAAACAAAAATTATACTGTTAAGCCTGTTGAAATTACGAACGGGTTGCATTGCTAGATAATTAATAAATAAATAATTATTAAAAAAAATCTAGGCTATTAATAATAACATGAACATTTTAAAGTGTTTTTATTAACAGCTGTTCAATTGCATTTTTAAAAACAAATTGTTGCGCAGGCGTCAGTTAGAGCTGTAAACA
>JBAMBR010005325.1:0-55554 GCA_037044475.1 Zaprionus obscuricornis | reverse complement strand
TTTAATTTACAAAATTTTCCTAATTTCGATTTTTAAAATTTTTTCAAAATTCTATTTCATACGAATTTAATATTTTAATTTATAAAATTTTTAAAAATTGTAATTTATAAATTTTTTGAAAATTTTAATTTAATTTTTTTTTGCAAATTTTAATATACAAAATTTTTGCAAATTTTAATATACAAAATTTTTGCAAATTATAATTTAAAAATTTTTTGAAAATTTTATTTCATACGATTTTCAAAATTTTAATTTACAAAATTTTTAAAAATTATAATTTATATTTTTTTTGCAAATTTAAATTGAAACCTTTTCTGCAAATTTTAATTTACAAAATTTTTCCATATCTTAATAAATTTTTTGAAAATTTTAATATAATATTTTTAAAAATTTTAATTATAAAATTTTTGAAAATTTTAATTTATAAATTTTTTTCGAATTTTAATTTACAAATTTTTAAAATTTTTTTTTTGGCATTTTATTAAATTTCATATTAAATTCTGCTTGAAATTTATCACAACTCAAATGATGAAATGTTCATGGGGAAGTGCTGAAAATGTGCATTTGCACTTACTTGACGTGAAGTCAACACTTTCGGACATCATTTGAGTTGGCAATATACGCATAATACGCATACGCCGCATTGCATGCCGTACGCTTCGTTGAAGCGTGTTGAGAGCCGCTCGCTGCGCTCAATTGACAAGTTCGTCAAGCGTCAAGCAGTGAAATTTTAGCCTGGGACGCCGACATTGGCGTTGAAGCGTTGCAGTCGCGCGACTTTTTGGCCACACACAGATTTAATGGTTGATACTAGCGGCGAAAAATTGCTGCTGCTGCTGTTGCTGCTGCTGTGTTAGCAGCAACTGTTGCTCCTGTTGTTGGTGATACTGGTATTAATTTTGGTGCTATTGGTGCGGATACTTTCGCTGCTGTTGCAACTACTGCTGGTGTTGTTGCTGCTGCAACTGCTGCTACAGCTGCTGTTGCTGTTACTGTTGGTGATGCTGCTACTGCTGCTACGGCTACTGGCTCCATTTTAATATTGACTGAGCTATCTTCCTCACTGGCATCACTCATCGATGCGCTGCGATTCGTGCGTTGCTCTTGCTCCTGTGGCTGTTGCGCATATTGTTGCTCAATATTGCGCAATATACTCTTTGGTGATGTTGCTGAGCTGCTAACGGTATTCACTGTGACAGCAGCACTAGCAGCTGCAGCAACAGCAGCAGCAGACGATGCAGCAGCTACTGCTGCTGCAGCTGCAGCTCCTTCAAAGACCAGCTTATCGGCCATTGCCATGCCAAGTATGTCGGCAATGGAGTGCGGTGTAGGACGATTGGGCGGGCGTGCATAGACATGGGCGTGCCAGCTGGCAGGCTGATATATGCTGCTGGGGAAGGGAGTTATCGAACGGCGTGGCTGATGCTGCTGCTGCTGCTGATGTTGCTGTTGCTGTTGCGTGCTGCTGCTTTGATGATGATGTTGTAGCTGGGTATGTGACGCTGACTGCATGCGATTGGGCGGAGCTTCAAGCTGTTTCTGTAGAAATGTTGTTGGTGAATTGCTGGCAGAAATTGAGATTGGACTGATTGGACTATTACTGCCATTGCCATTGCCATTGCCATTTCCATTGCTGTTGCTATTGCTATTGCAATTGTTGTTGTCACGCACACGCAGCATATTGACAAGTTTCTCCTTGCTGCTTGGACTAACCATTGCAGCTGATGATGGCGGTATGGTTAATGAGCTGCTATAGACATAGGAATTGATGGCCATGCTGTAGGGTAAAGGATCTGCTTGCAATTGTTGCTGTAATTGTTGTTGTAGTAAATGATGTTGCTGATGCTGATGTTGCTGATGCAGTTGTTGTTGATGTTGATGTTGTTGTTGTTGTTGGTGTTTATTATTGCTTCCTATGCCATAACCATGCACCAAGGCACCGCTGATCATTTCTGCTGCCACCAACGTGTCGCGTTCAGTTTCGGGCATCATTTAGGGGTGAGGTAGGATCGCAATTAATTGCCCGCCTTGCTTGCTAAGTGGGCGTGGTGGCTGAAATATATAGAGAGAGAAAAAGGTTAATTGAAATTAACTCAACAGCTGTGCATATTCTGCTATATATTGTCGACATATTGCTTATGTGTTCAGAAATTTTCATTAAAATTTTCACAAAAAAAAAAAACAATTTTTGAATTTCCATAAAAAAAACTAAAATTAAAATTATGAAATTAATTTAAATTTATTTGTTATAGAATTTGAAATTATTATAATTTAATTTTGAAAATAAATTTTAGCTATAATTTATTATTTTTTTCTCACAGTGTGCTAACCTTCAACTTTTCAACCCAAACACAAAAACAAAGGCTAATGCAATAAAATACAGAACATACAGCGACAGTTTTGTTGTTGCCTCTGTGCTGAATGTAGTTCAACTTATTTAACCCGCAGCAACATGCTCTCTACGTCCCATTGTCCAATTGTCCGTTAGTCCTGCTGTCTGCTGTCCTTGTCTGTTTTGTGCTGTGTGTTGGCCTGGCCTGGCCTAGCCTTAGCCATAGCCATAGCCATAGCCATTAGCTTGCTCTCTGGCCAAGCATTTGCCATTTCCTGGCGCACTGCGTTCTGATTTGCATAACAAAATGCGGGAAAGAGTCGACTCGGATTCAAGTTGAGTTTGAATTGAGGCAACAAACAGCAGGATTCTACTACTAGCCACATACGTTTTCGACTAAACGAAGGGTAAACGAATTGTGTATGTGGGGAGGGAATGGTAGTTGTTTCCGCCCTGTATATATGTATGTATGTATGTGACTGCTGTGAGTGTTGGCATGAATTTATGGCACAACATTTGAGTGTGACACAATTTAAGTTAATTTTACAACAACAAAAAAATTGAAAACGACAAAAAGCCACGCACTAAAAATGAATTTAAGACAAACCTCAATTTGATTTTTAGGGTTTTATCGTTCTAAGGATTTCCTTCTCTCTTTCTATATCAATTATTACTATGTCTGTAAATTTATGTATTCAATTTCGTTGAAAGCAAAAATTAAAATAATATTAATTTATTTTTATTATAAGCATCAATTATTTTTCCAAATGTCAAAAACAATAAATTTTTTTGTAAATTTCCTTTTTCTTTCGTTATTTTTCTCAGTACTTAAATATATTTTTTTCTTTTTTTTTCATTTCATACTTGAGTAGTACTTGAAAAAGCTTTTAAGTGTTGTTGAATTTGAAATTTTGGGTTATAATAAACTAAAACTAGTTTGTTTGTTAGTTGCTCAGAAACGTGACCATAATTCATAATCGTTCTAATTATTACAAACACTCTGCGCTATATAATGTTGAAATAACCTTGAGAGAGAAATCTGTAGTTAATTTGTTGCTCCACGCAAAAGGAAGAACTTTGCATGCCATTTAAATGCCAGCGTAATGTGTCATATTTCACAGTTGACAATCCCAAAAGCAATTTAAATTAATACAAAGTGCAAACTCATACTCTCACCCACACACTCGCACACACACACACACACACACAGACGAGCGCCATCCAAATGTCAGTTTCAAGCAGCGTGCGCTCAATAACGTATAACGTAATGCGTGCTTAAATGTATTTTATTGCCGCCAACAACAACAACACCAACAACAATAATAACGACAATAGCAACAACACGATAATGGGGATGACATATAAAAGGACTAACCTTTGCCTGCCTGCCTGCCTGCCGCCCACTCTTACTCTCTCACTCTCATGCTCACTCGCTTACTCTCACTCATTCACTCTCTCTCACTCGTGACATTCGCATACTAATGCACGAGCCCGAAACTAAACACAAAACATGCGAAAGAGAGAGAGAGAGAGAGAGAGAGCGCGCGCAAGTTTATAAACTTTGCTCTCAACATGTTGCTTGCTTATATTTTGGTTTTTTTTTAGCAACATGTTGCGAAGCTCATGCAAAATCACTTACAGCCTAAAACGAAAATAAAACGATAACAAAAAATAAAAGCTAACGGTAATTCAAGTCTGCTGAGCTGCTCAAAAGGTTATGTGGGCGAAGTTTTTTTTTTTGTTTTTTTTTTTTTTTTGGGTGTGGAGGGGAGGTAGTCAAGGGCGCGCGCGTTCGTTCAACGAATGTGGAATGAATGAATTTAGGGTGGACATATTCAAGCAGCGGAAGCGACGCAGGCAAGCGGAAGAAGTTATTTCAATTGCCTGCTCCACAACGTCAGACGACGACAGACAGAGAAAGAGAGAGAAAGAGAGAGCAAGCGAGTATGATGGGCATGAGAGAGAGAGAGAGAGGGATTTATTGAGAACGAGAGAGCGTAATGGCAACTAAGGCACGTACAGTGGCTTAGTGTGCTTTGAGCTACTCTGTCTATGTCTATGTCTGTGTCTATATGTGTGTTTGTGTGCTTGTGTTTATGTTTCGCTGTGTGTGCCAGTTACCTGGCACGCTTTTGCCTCTCGCGCACGTGACGTATCCGTAGGTAAGGGCAGCAAAAGCAAAAGCACAAGCATGAGGCACACTGACAAGGTCCAAAAACGGCAGCTACTAATGGTATTTAAGTTTTGTTAGCCTGTCACACATACACACACACACACACACACACACACATATAGACTGTTACATTTGCTATGTTTGTGTATGAAAACTCTTTTCGCCTCTATTATTATCCTTGAGGCTTTTGGGGCTGCCTTCTGCTCTTCTGCTCTGCCCGTTCAAGTTCTTTTGGCTCGTTTGCTCCACAATTTTCACTTCATTTTATTCTATTCTATTTCATTTCATTTCATTTCAGTTTGTTGTGTTCACTTTCGTATCGTTTTATTGCATTGAAAAACAGCAGCGACAACAACAACGACAACAAGAAGAAGAAGAACAGTAATAGACATTCCTTAGTCACATTTACGTATAAGTCTTCTTATGTCGCATGTTCCCTCATGTCCGCATGTCTCCCTTCATAGGATTCTGTCTCTACTGTCTAGGTTGCTGGTATTTTAACAAGCTACCGTCGAAACTTCATGCTTTTGCGACAAAAGTCTCTGCACATAATTTGCCTTGCGGCTGTTTGCCCAGCTCATCATCATCATTATTATCATTATCATTATTATCATCATCATCATCTTCAGTTTGGTTGTCTCTCTATTTTTGCTGCTGCCATTTCTTTGCAACCTTTACGTCCTTATGCTCATATACTCGACTCTACTTTGCCTTTTGTAGCCCTGAGTCTGAGCCATGAGTGTGTGTGTCTGTTCGTATGTGTGTGTGTTGGCTTGACGTTAAACATGGCTGACTAGCAACTTCTTTGCCCTCACTGCTCTTTTGCCATCTATCTCTCTTATTCTCCATCTTTCCCTTCCCCATTGCTGCTTCGTCCTTTTCGTTTTGTCAGCATAATTTAATGTTGCCTCTCGCTATGCTTTTTGTATGCTAACATTTATGCTTTTTATATGTCTGTCTGTCTGTCTGCTTGTGTGTGTGTGTGTGCTCTAGGGGCGGAGGGTGGGGGGTTTTGAGTGTATTGTTGTCAATCTGGCAGTTAAAGTGTGTAATTTGTCATTCATATTTACGTTTCGTTTGCTTTTTTCTCTGCCCTCAGAGAATGTAATCTCTATGCTCTTTTATTTTTTTTTCGCATTATATTTATTTTTGGGACTATATTTAGTTTATATATATATATATTGGTCGATCAGCATTTCTTACTGGTAAAAAAAAATAATCAATAGTTTTTCTAATTGATTATTTTAATAATTTATTGCTTAAGTTTCTTTGTATTTTTTTTTATTTTTGCGGAATTTTCTATAAGAATTTTTTGGCGCAATCAATATAACGGAAAATTTTGTAATTTTGTTAATCGAAGTTTTTGCTTGATGCGCTTAAATATTATGTAAGCTGCGTTTTGCATTTATTTATAGAATTTCTGTTGGCTGTTAATTGATTATAATGAGGCGTTAATGAAGGGCCCTGCAAAAATGCTGCGAAACAATTTCAACTTTAGCATTAGCAAGAGCAGCAAGAGCAGCAGCAGTAGCAATGGCAAGCAGCTGTGGCTGCTGTGGCGGCAACTTGTTCTTGTTGTTTTCTCCCTTACATTCCCTTGGGATGTGTCTTCAGGCTAAATTGGCTGTCCAGCTGAGCTGAGTTTGTAAGCTGAGCGAAAGCGAGAAAGGAAGATAGAAAGAGAGTGAGAGAAATTGAGCTGAGCTGCTGCTGCTGTTGCTGCGCATATTTCGCTTGAAATTGCTTGAATATTTTATAGAGTTATGTGCACGCTAATTAAATTGATGTGCCACACACAGAAGCTGCCACAACCGGTGCTACAGGACATCCCTGCAACTGTATCGACACATCAGTGTGCGTTTCTTTCTACGTGTGTATATGTGTGTGTGTGTGTATGACTGTGTGCTTATGCGGTTCGTTGGCAAGTTTAATGAATTTACCTGTGTCATGCGCAGAGTCTTATATATATATGGTGTACGATATGGACAAGGACATGAATGTGCGTGTGTGCCTGTGTGTGTGACTTTGCGTCTCGCATGTCTTGCCACATTTTTGTTGCTGCTGCTGCTTGCCTGTTGCCTGCTACGTTTAATTGTTTTAATTTTCTACACAAAATTGCTTATCTATACTTACATAGAACAATTGTTTCGCAACTTTTTTTTTTGTTTCTTTTCAGTCAAAAAAAAACTTTTTTTCTTGTGTATTTTAATATTATTTTGTGGATTTTCGTTTTGTTGTTTTTTAGCTTTTTTTAGTTGCCTTGTTTGTCGTTTGTCGTTTTTGCGTTTTGTTGTTGTTCTCGCACTTTTCGCAGAAAATTGGGTTAAGAAGTTCGTGACCAACAGAACTAAAAGCAAATTGAATTAGTTGCAAGTCGAAACTTTAAACTAAAAGTTAACTTGACTTTAGACCTAAACACTGACAACTCGATCAAAGCCAATGTGTATTTTGTGTGTACTCGTAAACAATAGCAACAGCAACAACAACAGGAATAGCAAGGAGCAACGATAAGAATAGAAGAAAAACTACGTTTCAAGCATTGGAATTTCTTTCATTTTTATTTTCATTTCAATATTTTTTTTCTTTCTCTCTCTCTCTCAACTTTTCGACTTTTATTTTCAAGTCTTGGCATGCCAAGTGTGTTGTTTGTCTCATGTCTAACTCGTTGTCTGTCTGTCTGTCTATCTTTCTCGTTCTCTCTCTCTCTCTCTCTCTCTCTCTGTCTCTCTCTCTCTATCTCTCTTTCACTCTAACTCAGTCTGTCAAGTAGTTTACGCTTGGGTTTTTTTTTTCTAGATTTTTTCACTTACTCGCATTTCGAAGTAAACAACTGTTCGGAGACCTACAGAAAAATCGCATTCGCTTTCTATTTTGAATCTCATATTCTCGCATACGAGATTCCATCTCTCTCTCTCTCTCTGCATACTTTTATATGGCTGCATAAATAAATCATAAGCGCTAGAAATGAGTGCACTCAACTGATGCTGATGTTGATGTTGATGCTGATGCTGATGTTGTTGCTGAAAATGTTTTTCAAAAAAAAAAAATTCTGCATTCTCCAATGGATACGAGGGAAGTGCAAACGATTGGAAAATCACAGACGATTTGTATTTGCACTTAAAAAAAAAATATATATATAAAAATTGTTGAGTTTATATTGAAATATTTTTTGTATAATTTTATATAAATTTTATTAATATTAAATTATAATCTAAAATGACAATTTAATAATTTCTATGCTTAAAGCATTTTACTTAAAGCTTAAATTCTTATTAATCAAAAATATTAAATATATATTTATATATATATAATATATGGCATATTGTATATGGCATAGAGCTAATATAGCAGCAAAAAGTAAAATCTATTAGCTGACAATTTCGACATGTTTCCACATGATTTCCTTGGTCTTTAATACCTTAAGCTTGACTACAATGTACAGGTGGAATAACAAGGATAACACATGCGCAGCTTTCGTAATTCAACGTTCTTTGCCCTCATATCACACCCTCAGTCACCGCCGTCATACTCCTACTCCTCCTCCTACTGTGCATTTCAAGCATTTCACGTAAAATCTCAAGCTGTCAGACTGAACCAGCTAAGCGCAATACTTTTTGAGTTACTTTCTTTGCTTTTATATTATTTTGTAAGGAAGCCAACGGACGAAGCAGTAGCAGTAGCAGTAGCTGTAACTGTAGTTGAAGCTGCAGCTGTCGACATGCGGCACGGGGCATGCCACGCACACGCAGACTTATACACACATATACGTACATATGACGCACATGCCACATTCACACACAAATGACGCACACACGCCCAACGCCCAACGCCATTCGTTGTATTGCGTGGCAAAATCTAAAGCGCACACAAACATTATGAAGCTATTTTCGACTGCCAAGCATTTAAGATTATTTTTTTTCTGTTTTCTGTTTTTTTTTTTTTTTTGGCCAGAATTTTCCCCATTGATGCTTTAAGCATTGACTATTTACGCGCTAACTGTTTTGTTACGTTGCGAGGGTTGATTTGTGCTTATGTGAAATATAAATTAATTTTCATTATGTCGGCATTAAATTTTTCAAATATTTTTATTAAATTGTTCATAATTTTATTGTTGATTTTTTTTATAAATTCATTTTACAATTTCATAATTTTTTCAATATTTAATTATTTTTTTTTTAATATTCTTTTTTTAGTTATTATTTAATTTTAAATAAATTTTATTAATAAATTAAACTAAAAATATTTTATTTTTAATATTATTTTTAATTGCTATTAATCTGATAAAAAAATATTAAAAATAAAATATTTTTCAGTTCAATTTATTAATAAAATTTATTTAAAATTTAATAATAACTAAAAAAAAAATATAATTAAATATTGAATTGTCAAATGAATTTAGAAAAAAATCAACAATAAAATTATGAACAATTTAATAATGACATAATGACATAATGAAAATTAATTTATATTTCACATAAGCACAAATCAACCCTCGCAGCGTAACAAAACAGTTAGCGCGTAAATAGTCAATGCTTAAAGCATCAATGGGGAAAATTCTGGCCAAAAAAAAAAAAAACAGAAAACAGAAAAAAAATAATCTTAAATGCTTGGCAGTCGAAAATAGCTACATAATGTTTGTGTGCGCTTTAGATTTTGCCACGCAATACAACGAATGGCGTTGGGCGTTGGGCGTGTGTGCGTCATTTGTGTGTGAATGTGGCATGTGCGTCATATGTACGTATATGTGTGTATAAGTCTGCGTGTGCGTGGCATGCCCCGTGCCGCATGTATACAATATGCTATATATTATATATATATAAATATATATTTAATGTTTGATGATTTATAGGAATTTAAGCTTTTAGCAAAATGCTTTAAACATAGAAATTATAAAATTGTCATTTTAGATTATTATTTAATATTAATAAAATTTATATAAAATTATACAACAAATATTTCAATATAAACTCAACAATTTTTATATATATATATTTTTTTTTAAGTGCAAATACAAATCGTCTGTGATTTTCCAATCGTTTGCACTTCCCTCGTATCCATTGGAGAATGCAGAATTTTTTTTTTGAAAAACATTTTCAGCAACAACATCAGCATCAGCATCAACATCAACATCAGCATCAGTTGAGTGCACTCATTTCTAGCGCTTATGATTTATTTATGCAGCCATATAAAAGTATGCGAGAAGATATAATAAAATAAAGCAATGCGTTCATCTCCGAACAGTTTCGAAATGCGAGTAAGTGAAAAATTCTAGAAAAAAAAACCCAAGCGTAAACTACTTGACAGACTGAGTAAGAGTGAAAGAGAGAGAGAGAGAGTGAGAGAGAGAGAGAGAGAGACAGACAGACAGCCAACGAGTTAGACATGAGACAAACAACACACTTGGCATGCCAAGACTTGAAAATAAAAGTCGAAAAGTTGAGAGAGAGAGAGAAAAAAGAGAAAGAAAAAAAATATTGAAATGAAAATAAAAATGAAAGAAATTCCAATGCTTGAAACGTAGTTTTTCTTCTATTCTTACCGTTGCTCCTTGCTATTCCTGTTGCTGTTGCTATTGTTTACGAGTACACACAAAATACACATTGGCTTTGATCGAGTTGTCAGTGTTTAGGTCTAAAGTCAAGTTAACTTTTAGTTTAAAGTTTCGACTTGCAACTAATTCAATTTGCTTTTAGTTCTGTTGGTCACGAACTTCTTAACCCAATTTTCTGCGAAAAGTGCGAGAACAACAACAAAACGCAAAAACGACAAACGACAAACAAGGCAACTAAAAAAAGCTAAAAAACAACAAAACGAAAATCCACAAAATAATATTAAAATACACAAGAAAAAAAAAGTTTTTTTTTTGACTGAAAAGAAACAAAAAAAAAAGTTGCAAAACAATTGTTCTATGTAAGTATAGATAAGCAATTTTGTGTAGAAAATTAAAACAATTAAACGTAGCAGGCAACAGGCAAGCAGCAGCAGCAGCAACAAAAATGTGGCAAGACATGCGAGACGCAAAGTCACACACACAGGCACACACGCACATTCATGTCCTTGTCCATATCGTACACCATATATATATAAGACTCTGCGCATGACACAGGTAAATTCATTAAACTTGCCAACGAACCGCATAAGCACACACTCACACACACACACACACACATACACACGTAGAAAGAAACGCACACTGATGTGTCGATACAGTTGCAGGGATGTCCTGTGGCACCGGTTGTGGCAGCTTCTGTGTGTGGCACATCAATTTAATTAGCGTGCACATAACTCTATAAAATATTCAAGCAATTTCAAGCGAAATATGCGCAGCAACAGCAACAGCAGCAGCAGCTCAGCTCAGTTCCTCTCACTCTCTTTCTATCTTCCTTTCTCGCTTTCGCTCAGCTTACAAACTCAGCTCAGCTGGACAGCCAATTTAGCCTGAAGACACATCCCAAGGGAATGTAAGGGAGAAAACAACAAGAACAAGTTGCCGCCACAGCAGCCACAGCTGCTTGCCATTGCTACTGCTGCTGCTCTTGCTGCTCTTGCTAATGCTAAAGTTGAAATTGTTTCGCAGCATTTTTGCAGGGCCCTTCATTAACGCCTCATTATAATCAATTAACAGCCAACAGAAATTCTATAAATAAATGTAAAATAAATGCAGCTTACATAATATTTAAGCGCATCAAGCAAAAACTTCGATTAACAAAATTACAAATTTTATGCTTTATATTGCTCCAAAAAATTCTTATAGAAAATTCCGCAAAAATCAAAAAAAAACAAAGAAACTTAAGCAATAAATTATTAAAATAATCAATTAGAAAAACTATTGATTATTTTTTTTTGCCAGTTAGAGATGCTGATCGACCAATATATATATATATAAACTAAATATAGTCCCAAAAATAAATATAATGCAAAAAAAAATAAAAGAGCATAGAGATTACATTCTCTGAGGGCAGAGAAAAAAGCAAACGAAACGTAAATATGAATGACAAATTACACACTTTAACTGCCAGATTGACAACAATACACTCAAAACCCCCCACCCTCCCCCCTACAGCACACACACACACACAAGCAGACAGACAGACAGACATATAAAAAGCATAAATGTTAGCATACAAAAAGCATAGCGAGAGGCAACATTAAATTATGCTGACAAAACGAAAAGGACGAAGCAGCAATGGGGAAGGGAAAGATGGAGAATAAGAGAGATAGATGGCAAAAGAGCAGTGAGGGCAAAGAAGTTGCTAGTCAGCCATGTTTAACGTCAAGCCAACACACACACATACGAACAGACACACACACTCATGGCTCAGACTCAGGGCTACAAAAGGCAAAGTAGAGTCGAGTATATGAGCATAAGGACGTAAAGGTTGCAAAGAAATGGCAGCAGCAAAAATAGAGAGACAACCAAACTGAAGATGATGATGATGATAATAATGATAATGATAATAATGATGATGATGAGCTGGGCAAACAGCCGCAAGGCAAATTATGTGCAGAGACTTTTGTCGCAAAAGCATGAAGTTTCGACGGTAGCTTGTTAAAATACCAGCAACCTAGACAGTAGAGACAGAATCCTATGAAGGGAGACATGCGGACATGAGGGAACATGCGACATAAGAAGACTTATACGTAAATGTGACTAAGGAATGTCTATTACTGTTCTTCTTCTTCTTGTTGTCGTTGTTGTTGTCGCTGCTGTTTTTCAATGCAATAAAACGATACGAAAGTGAACACAACAAACTGAAATGAAATGAAATGAAATAGAATAGAATAAAATGAAGTGAAAATTGTGGAGCAAACGAGCCAAAAGAACTTGAACGGGCAGAGCAGAAGAGCAGAAGGCAGCCCCAAAAGCCTCAAGGATAATAATAGAGGCGAAAAGAGTTTTCATACACAAACATAGCAAATGTAACAGTCTATATGTGTGTGTGTGTGTGTGTGTGTGTGTATGTGTGACAGGCTAACAAAACTTAAATACCATTAGTAGCTGCCGTTTTTGGACCTTGTCAGTGTGCCTCATGCTTTTGCTTTTGCTGCCCTTACCTACGGATACGTCACGTGCGCGAGAGGCAAAAGCGTGCCAGGTAACTGGCACACACAGCGAAACATAAACACAAGCACACAAACACACATATAGACACAGACATAGACATAGACAGAGTAGCTCAAAGCACACTAAGCCACTGTACGTGCCTTAGTTGCCATTACGCTCTCTCGTTCTCAATAAATCCCTCTCTCTCTCTCTCTCATGCCTATCATACTCGCTTGCTCTCTCTTTCTCTGTCTGTCGTCGTCTGACGTTGTGGAGCAGGCAATTGAAATAACTTCTTCCGCTTGCCTGCGTCGCTTCCGCTGCTTGAATATGTCCACCCTAAATTCATTCATTCCACATTCGTTGAACGAACGCGCGCGCCCTTGACTACCTCCCCTCCACACCCAAAAAAAAAAAAACAAAAAAAAAAACTTCGCCCACATAACCTTTTGAGCAGCTCAGCAGACTTGAATTACCGTTAGCTTTTATTTTTTGTTATCGTTTTATTTTCGTTTTAGGCTGTAAGTGATTTTGCATGAGCTTCGCAACATGTTGCTAAAAAAAAACCAAAATATAAGCAAGCAACATGTTGAGAGCAAAGTTTATAAACTTGCGCGCGCTCTCTCTCTCTCTCTCTCTTTCGCATGTTTTGTGTTTAGTTTCGGGCTCGTGCATTAGTATGCGAATGTCACGAGTGAGAGAGAGTGAATGAGTGAGAGTAAGCGAGTAAGCATTAGAGTGAGAGAATAAGAGTGGGCGGCAGGCAGGCAGGCAGGCAAAGGTTAGTCCTTTTATATGTCATCCCCATTATCGTGTTGTTGCTATTGTCGTTATTATTGTTGTTGGTGTTGTTGTTGTTGGCGGCAATAAAATACATTTAAGCACGCATTACGTTATACGTTATTGAGCGCACGCTGCTTGAAACTGACATTTGGATGGCGCTCGTCTGTGTGTGTGTGTGTGTGTGTGCGAGTGTGTGGGTGAGAGTATGAGTTTGCACTTTGTATTAATTTAAATTGCTTTTGGGATTGTCAACTGTGAAATATGACACATTACGCTGGCATTTAAATGGCATGCAAAGTTCTTCCTTTTGCGTGGAGCAACAAATTAACTACAGATTTCTCTCTCAAGGTTATTTCAACATTATATAGCGCAGAGTGTTTGTAATAATTAGAACGATTATGAATTATGGTCACGTTTCTGAGCAACTAACAAACAAACTAGTTTTAGTTTATTATAACCCAAAATTTCAAATTCAACAACACTTAAAAGCTTTTTCAAGTACTACTCAAGTATGAAATGAAAAAAAAAATATTTAAGTACTGAGAAAAATAACGAAAGAAAAAGGAAATTTACAAAAAATTTATTGTTTTTAACATTTGGAAAAATAATTGATGCTTATAATAAAAATAAATTAATATTATGTAATTTTTGCTTTCAACGAAATTGAATACATAAATTTACAGACATAGTAATAATTGATATAGAAAGAGGGAAGGAAATCCTTAGAATCCTTAGAACGATAAAACCCTAAAAATCAAATTGAGGTTTGTCTTAAATTCATTTTTAGTGCGTGGCTTTTTGTCGTTTTCAATTTTTTTTTTTGTTGTAAAATTAACTTAAATTGTGTCACACTCAAATGTTGTGCCATAAATTCATGCCAACACTCACAGCAGTCACATACATACATACACATATATACAGGGCGGAACCAACTACCATAACCCCCCCCCCCCCCCACATACACAATTCGTTTACCCTTCGTTTAGTCGAAAACGTATGTGGCTAGTAGTAGAATCCTGCTGTTTGTTGCCTCAATTCAAACTCAACTTGAATCCGAGTCGACTCTTTCCCGCATTTTGTTATGCAAATCAGAACGCAGTGCGCCAGGAAATGGCAAATGCTTGGCCAGAGAGCAAGCTAATGGCTATGGCTATGGCTATGGCTAAGGCTAGGCCAGGCCAGGCCAACACACAGCACAAAACAGACAAGGACATCAGACAGCAGGACTAACGGACAATTGGACAATGGGACGTAGAGAGCATGTTGCTGCGGGTTAAATAAGTTGAACTACATTCAGCACAGAGGCAACAACAAAACTGTCGCTATATGTTCTGTATTTTATTGCATTAGCCTTTGTTTTTGTGTTTAGGTTGAAAAGTTGAAGGTTAGCACACTGTGAGAAAAAAAAAATAAATTATAGCAAAAATTTATTTTCAAAATTAAATTATAATAAATTCAAATTCTATAACAAATAAATTTAAAATTAATTTCATAATTTTAATTTTAGTTTTTTTTATGGAAATTTAAAAATTGTTTTTTTTTTGTGAAAATTTTAACGAAAATTTCTGAAAATTTTTTCAAGTGTTCCATAAGCAATATGTCGACAATATATAGCAGAATATGCACAGCTGTTGAACTAATTTCAATTAACCTTTTTCTCTCTCTATATATTTCAGCCACCACGCCCACTTAGCAAGCAAGGCGGGCAATTAATTGCGATCCTACCTCACCTCTAAATGATGCCCGAAACTGAACGCGACACGTTGGTGGCAGCAGAAATGATCAGCGGTGCCTTGGTGCATGGTTATGGCATAGGAAGCAAAGATAAACATCAACAACAACAACAACATCAACATCAACAACAACTGCATCAGCATCAGCAACATCAGCATCAGCAACAGCAACATCATTTACTACAACAACAATTACAGCAACAATTGCAAGCAGATCCTTTACCCTACAGCATGGCCATCAATTCCTATGTCTATAGCAGCTCATTAACCATACCGCCAACATCAGCTGCAATGGTTAGTCCAAGCAGCAAGGAGAAGCTTGTCAATATGCTGCGTGTGCGTGACAACAACAATTGCAATAGCAATAGCAACAGCAATGGAAATGGCAATGGCAATGGCAATGGCAGTAATAGTCCAATCAGTCCAATCTCAATTTCTGCCAGCAATTCACCAACAACATTTCTACAGAAACAGCTTGAAGCTCCGCCCAATCGCATGCAGTCAGCGTCACATACCCAGCTACAACATCATCATCAACAGCAGCAGCAACAGCAACAGCAACAGCAACATCAGCAGCAGCAGCAGCATCAGCCACGCCGTTCGATAACTCCCTTCCCCAGCAGCATATATCAGCCTGCCAGCTGGCACGCCCATGTCTATGCACGCCCGCCCAATCGTCCTACACCGCACTCCATTGCCGACATACTTGGCAGGGCAATGGCCGATAAGCTGGTCTTTGAAGGAGCTGCAGCTGCAGCAGCAGTAGCTGCTGCATCGTCTGCTGCTGCTGTTGCTGCAGCTGCTACTGCTGCTGTCACAGTGAATACCGTTAGCAGCTCAGCAACATCACCAAAGAGTATATTGCGCAACATTGAGCAACAATATGCGCAGCAGCCACAGGAGCAAGAGCAACGCACGAATCGCAGCGCATCGATGAGTGATGCCAGTGAGGAAGATAGCTCAGTCAATATTAAAATGGAGCCAGTAGCCGTAGCAGCAGTAGCAGCATCACCAACAGTAACAGCAACAGCAGCTGTAGCAGCAGTTGCAGCAGCAACAACACCAGCAGTAGTTGCAACAGCAGCGAAAGTATCCGCACCAATAGCACCAAAATTAATACCAGTATCACCAACAACAGCAGCAACAGTTGCTGCTAACACAGCAGTAGCAACAGCAGCAGCAGCAATTTCACCGCTAGATCAACCATTAAATCTGTGTGTGGCCAAAAAGTCGCGCGACAGCAACGCTTCAACGCCAATGTCGGCGTCCAGGCAGAACCAACTGTTGGCCAAGATGAGCATGAAGAAGGGTAAGCAACCTAATATAATATAATATAATATTATTCTCTATGTTGTTCTACTCACTTCTAGTCTATATTTATATTTCAATGTCGATCGTAATATCAAAATTTAGTATAGTGTATCTAAACTTCGGCTAGTATAAATGCTAAAAAAAACATTTCCATAATATGTTGCAAAATTTATATAGATATATTCTATAATATTGGCGCCAAGTAAAATTTCACTGCTTGACGCTTGACGAACTTGTCAATTGAGCGCAGCGAGCGGCTCTCAACACGCTTCAACGAAGCGTACGGCATGCAATGCGGCGTATGCGTATTATGCGTATATTGCCAACTCAAATGATGTCCGAAAGTGTTGACTTCACGTCAAGTAAGTGCAAATGCATGCACATTTTCAGCACTTCCCCATGATCATTTCATCATTTGAATTGTGATAAATATCAAGCAGAATTTAATATGAAATTTAATAAAATGACAAAAAAAATTTGAAAAATTTGTAAATTAAAATTTGAAAAAAATTTATAGATAAAAATTTTCAAAAATTTTATAATTAAAATTAATTTAAATTTTCAAAAATTTTATAAATTAAAGTATCCAAAAATTTTATTAAGATTTGCAAAAATTTTGTAAATTGTAAAATTTACAAAAATTTTATTAATTAAGTTGCAAATCTGTAAATTAAAATTTGCAAAAAGTTTTCAATTTAAATTTAAAAATTATGAAAATCGTGGGAAATAGAATTTTGAAAAAAATTTAAAAATTGAAATTTGGAAAATTTCGCAAATTAAAAATTTTGCAAAAATTTTATAAATAAAAATTTTCAAAAAATTTTTTAATTAAAATTTTCAAAAATTTTTTAAATTAAAATTTGCAAAAAATTTTTAAATTAAAATTTGCACAAATTTTTTAAACTAAAATTTGCAAAAATTTTTTAAAATAAAATGTTAAAAAATTTTATAAATTAAACTTTTCAAAAAATTTATGAATTAAGATTATGATTTTTCAAATTCTGAAATTTATATAAAAAAAATTTTTTAAATGTTATAAATTTAAAAAATTATATTAACTAAAATTTAAAAAATTATATAAATTAAAATTTTCTAAAATTGTATAAATTAAAATTAAAAATAATGGAAAAAATATGTGCAAAATTAAATTAAAAATTAAAATTATAATTATTTGATCGGTTTAAATATACGATATAATCAGACATATATATAGTAATTATAGCAAAATATAGAATCTCTAACAAGTTGAACTTAGCTTGCACAACAAAGAAAAATATATATGTACACATATTCGTAATTAATCACAATAAATTCAATTAAATATATTTACACAGACACACACACACGCACACACACACACAAACACAAGCTGACTATATAAATATTTGTGTGTAAGTGGTAATTGGCGAGAAACTTAATTAACTGTTTATTGATTTGTCAATGCAAAAATCTTTGCTTGCCAATTTGAATCATACGCGCTCGCTCGCTATATTATATTTTATTAGAAGTTCGTTTAATGTGTCGGAAAGCAAGGATAGGGGAGGGGGCGGGGAGGTTAAGGGAAGAGAAACAAATGAACGGGGTCGGAAATGGCATGTAAAAACAACAAATTCAATTAGCAATTGGCATATAGCAATAGAAAATAGCAATAGCAACAACAACAACAATAACAAAAACAACAATAATAATAAGCAATAAAAATCAGTTTGAAATGAGCAAAAAGTTTTTTTTTCTGTTCTTTTTTTTTTTTTTTATTTTTCTGTTTTGTTTGGGCTCCGACAATTGTTAATTGTTCAATGCTGCGTTCGACTTTTATTGTTATTAAAATCACGTACTCGACTTGGCAAAAACAAAACAACAACAACAACATTAATAACAACAATAATACAAAATAATGTTATTGCTAATGCCGTGGCACTTAACAAACGAACAAACTGCTGCTACTAATACTACTACTGCTGCCGCTACTACTGCTGCTGCTGCTGCTGCTGATATTTTCAATCGTCTATTTGTAGTAATACTCATTCCGTAATGCTCGTTCATTCGTTCATTTGTTTGTTCGTTCTATATATGAAATGAATGAATGCCAAGACTCATTTGTGATTTGCAACTGTCGTCTGTTAATTTTCACTTAATTACTTGTTTTGCACTCACTATAAATGTGGGCGTGGCCATGACAGGCGGGTTGTAGTGTGCTCTGGCGACATGGCAATTGGCAAAATAGTGAAAAAACAAATAATCAAACACATTTCTGTTGTTGTTATTGTTATTGTTGCTGTTGTTATTGTTGTTGTTGCCGTTACGCTTATATTATTGTAATTTTGTTTGTTTTGTTATGTTTGTGTTTTTTTTTTTTAAGCTATAGTTTTATTGATTTCATGGCACTTTGCGGCGCCCTTTTGCGCACCACTAGACACTGTTCTCTGCCGCCACTGTCTAGGGGTTGCGACAATAGCAACAACAATAACAATAACAATTGGAACGGCGACTATACGTCGGCTGCCTAATTAATCACAGTGTCATGCATATGCGCTCCACCACACCATATGTGACCAAACGGCGGCCCACGCGGCGTATTAGTAATACGACAACAAACGGAACGATAGGCGAAAAGAAAAAAAAAAAAATGAACAACGAACGTTTACATTTAACTGTCAATTAGATTTCAATTATGCATTGGCAATTGAAGTTGTTCAACCGACAGGTAACAGCAACAACAACAACAACAAAAGCAACCACAACTCGAACTTGAGCTCAAACTCATGCCAGACACGTTTTGGCCCCAGACAAGCAAAAGGTGTAGCTACAAAAAAAAAATGAAAAAAAATACCTGACGTCGTTTACACTTGTTTTCCACTCAACGCGCGACGCGTCAAGCAACAAAAACAGCAACAGTGAGAAAAACTGTTAGCAACTGTTCGCTTTAACATATTGACAGATTTAGAAATCAATTTTTCATAATTAAATTAAAACAAAAAATATAAATAAAATGTTTTATAAAAAAATTTAAATACAATTGTTAAATATAAACGAAATATAAATCAAATATAATAATAGCAAAAATATGCAGTGCCAATATTTTCTAGGTTAACAATTAACAATTGTTTATCATTTCAAAATATAGCTGAAAAATGTTTTTGCAAATCAAACATTGGCAAACAATTTTAAAGCTCAATCGAAACAATTGGCTGGCCAATTGTTATGCCATTTTTAATGGCAGGCTAATTGCGATAAAAAGCTATAGCTAAAAATAAAGCGAGAGAAAAAAAAAAGGTTAAATGCGAAATGCCAGCAAAGTGGAAAGAGAGGGGGGTTGGGTGGTGGGCAAAAGTCGTTTTGTTGTGAGTCAATTGAGGTTAAACAGCTGCGTTATGCAATGGCAAAAGCTACCAACAGACAATAAGAGACTAATAGCTTTTCTCTCTTTCTCTCTCACACACACTTACATATAGATAACTCTGGCAAGCCAGCCGCAAAAAAGAAGAAGCTTATGCTTGGCACATCGGCAGACTTAACGCCAGACATAAGCCCAACATCAATGGCAAATAATGAAAGTCTAATGCGAGACAAACTCTTGGCCAACAACAGTTCACCAGCACAATTGCAAAGCAGCAACAATAACAGTAATCTGGAGACCACTGAGGATGATTCCGATTCTGGATCAACAGATGCACGACGCAAAAAAAAGGCACGAACAACATTTACAGGACGTCAAATATTCGAGCTAGAGAAACAATTCGAAGTTAAGAAATATCTTAGCTCAAGTGAACGCACCGAAATGGCAAAGCTGCTGAACGTGACTGAGACACAGGTAGGCAAAAACAAAATAAAAAAAAAACAAAATAAAATTCAAAAATTGATTTTATAGCTAAATTCTGATATCTGATATATATAATATATATATATAATATTTATATGTAGCCTTTATTAAGTAATTTGCAATTAAATAGATTTAAAATGTATTTTTTTTTTTTGAAACATTGCAAATTAAGTGGATTATATTGTTGCAACATTTAATTATTGGCATATTTAGCGCACATTTAATTTAATTATATTTTACACAAATTTTGCAATAATCTCCGCTGCATAAAGCCGAATAGTTTAATCAATATTTAATTACGATAAGAGCAACTATCGCCATATGTATATATATATATATATATATGTGTGTGTGTGTGTGTGTGTATACATGTGTTTGTGTATATTTTGTGTATTTGCCATTTCAACGGCAACTAAAACAAAAATTTCACTTAATTAATATGAAAAACCAAAAATTTTATAAACGTTTATTTAATTCATTTAGTCAATTTTTAAGCGACAAAAAACATATTTGCGGAAATTTATTTATTTATTTATTAATTTATAGTAAAAAAGAGTGAGAAACTAAATGAAATTAGAGAATTGCATTGATTTTATATGCTGAAAGCTATTGACTTGCCATCTATGCAAACGTATGAACAACTAGTTCTTAGAGGCTATAAAAGCTACAGCTATATATTAATTGCAGGCAGATCGAATATAAACTTATTGTGCTACAAATACAACAGTAAAAAAAATATATATATAATTTTTTCACACTAATAATTAATTTATGAATTTTATAAATTTTTAAATTTAAATTAAATAATCATTATAAATTAAATATAAATATAAATTAAAAATTTAATCACGAAGCAAAAAAACAAACAATTTTCTCTATGATTTTAAAATAATAAGTTTTTACTATAAATTTTAATTAAACACAAAAAAATAAAAAATTTCATATAATAAAAAAAAATAAATAAATAAATAAATAAAAAATAAATTAATTAATTAAACGTTAATATAAATTAAAAATTTAATCACGAAGCAAAAAAAAAAAACATTTTTTCTGAGATTTAAAAATAATAAGTTTTTACTATAAATTTTCATTAAACATAAAAAAAATAATTTATAAAAAATAAATAAAAAAATATATATAATAATAATAAATATAATAATAAATAATAATAAAAAAATAATAGTATTAAATTTCTCAGCAATGTCATGTAACGCCACAAGCTGCGCGCAGACAAAGTTAAATGCAATTTTTCATTTAGTAAAATGTGAGAAAATTAAAAACAATATTTTAATTTGTTGTTGTTGTTGTTGTTGCCACACTAAATAAAGCAATTAAAATTTACAATTAGTTAAACAAAAACAAGGCAAAATGTAGAAACAGGAATATATCATAGATTTATATATAACAAAATTTTTGAATAATTGAAAACATTTGTTATGCATTTCGAAAGCGAGATACAGTGTGAGAGAGAGAGAGAGAGAAAGAGAGAAAGAAAGAGAGAGAGAGAGAGAGATAGAGAGAGATAAAAGCTGAAACTTAAACTAGCAAAACAATATGCGGAAATATTCATATAATAATAATTACATACGTCTGATACATATACATAAATATGTAGCGATTATTGTCTATTGTTGAATGCAACATGAAAATGCTTTAGAAAATACCTTGTGGCATATTGTATAAATTTTGCAGTCTTGAATTTATTATAATTTCATTTAAATAGAAAACAAAGACAAATCACAAGTGCAGATAGAGAGAGAGAGAGAGAAAGAGAGAGAAAGAGTCTACAAAATGCAGAAGGACGACAAACGACAAGGTGTGATTTTATTTAATGCTCGAGTAAATCTAATTTTATTTCTAATGCCAAATTATAGTTATAGGCAGCAGCTGCCGGAAATCACTTACAACGTGTGTGTGAAAGAGAGAGAGAAAATGAGCAGTAGTTAAATTTATTGAGTTACTGTAGAATATATCATGAACTGTGTAATACAGCAGCGAGCACAGCTGCAAAAGATATCAGGCAAGCGCAGCAAATCAATGAATATTGAAATACATAGACATATCTATATATATATATATATGTATGTATTTACATCTATGTATGTATGTAAATTATTCACATATATATAATTTAAGTAACGAATATTGAAAACAAACAATTTATGTTAATTACACATAAATGAACTAAAGGCGATGTGGTTTAACTCAAGGCTTAAAGTCAAATCAAAAATGCATTAATCAGATAGATTACGTATACGCCACATGTGTTTATATATATGTGTGAATGTGAACCATTTGTATATTTCTGTCTGTCTGCATGTATTTGTGCACTCAAATGCCATAAGACTAATTGGCTCTTAAACAGCATTGCGACAGCAACAATAGCAACAGCAACAACAGCAACAGCATCAACATCAGCAACAATAGCCATGGCAACATTGAGGATACGCCCAAGCAGCAACAACAAGAAGGATATTTATATGCTTCTGCTTTCAGCTTCCTCGTACTATGTGTCTCGTCGTCAACGGCAACCGCATTGAAATGTCTGCTTAATTAAATTACATTTTCCATCAAGTCAATTAATTACAAGTTTATATACAAACACTAAGCAAGCAAAGCGCACGACATGCTTGCTATTGTATCTAACGTCCTTCTATCGTCCTTTTCGTCCTTCTGTTCCTCCTGCTTATAGATAAAGGTGTTTCTATTTCCATCTCTCTCTCTCTCTCTCTCTCTCTCTCTTTATCTCTGTGCTTGTCTCGTTTTATCATGATGCTCATCTGTCTGTTTGTCTGTCTGTTTGTTTGTTGGTTTGTGTGTGAACCAACATGTTATGCATGCGCCGACATGTTCAAGCGCTTTGTCTGTATTATTAATATTATAAGCTTGCCAACTATTTATCATGCTGACCACACACACACATACACACAGACTCAAACGCATACGCACAGTCACTGATATAGAGGGAAACGTAGAACTATAAACAGATGTTGCTTCTGGCTGTCAATGTGTATATTTCTCGTTGTTTGTCTATACTCTCTCTCTGTGTCTGTGTTTGTGTGTGTGTGTGTGTGTATAGATACTGCCATCAGGCAAAAGCATGTTTAACTGCAATGCACAGATTTCATAGCATGCTATTAGGCGACTTCTCAATGTTTCGTGTAGTGTACGTATATAAGTGTGTGAGTATATGTGTGTGTGTCTGTTTGTTTGTATATAAAACATTGCTATGCACATAAACATTCATGTGTTAATCACAGCAATAATATCTACAAATTAACTGCAACAACTTCTATTTCTCATGCATAGAGTAACAGAGTAACAGAGAGAGAGAGAGAGAAATTGATATTGAGAGAGAGAGATTAGTTAGCTTATCATTTATATATATAGTATTTAAAAGTGAATGTTATTATATTCAAAGCAATATTTGCTTGAATAATCTTGCTTGCTTGCTGCGTATAATTCTATAATTATTCACAATAATTTTCATTTATTGTTTTTATTAAGAAATTTTTTTTGCTGTCGTAACATTTTCGCAGTAACCGAGACACAATTAAATATCGCTTTGAAATTATTCATCGTTTAATTGACTTTTGATTATGCATAGTTAATGACAGTGGCTGACAAAAGTTATCGACTTGCTGCTTTCATAAAAATCTTTTGCTGAAATCTGTATGGAAATTTATATAGCAAAAATCATATGTAAAAAAATATTTGTATAATTTTGAGTGGGAAAAAATATTTTCAATATTTATTATTTTTTTTTTATATAATTTTTAAAATAATTTTTCTTTATTTATTTCTTACACATTTGAAAATTATATTTAAAAAAATAATTATACAATTTTTCTGCATATTTCAATTTTATATTTCTTGAATGCAAAAAGTATTTTCAATATTTTATTTTTTTATTTTTTTTTTTAATATAATTTTTGAAATTTTTTTTTATTTATTCACCGCACTTAAATTTTAATTGCAAAATTATATGTAAAAAATATTTATACAATTTTTGTGCATATTTAAATTTCATATTTCTTAAATGCAAAAAGTATTTTTAATATTTATTTTTTTTATAATTTTTTTTTTTATTTACCACACTTCAATTTCGTACTGTGTAAACATTTTATGATAGTTTATAATCAAGCAGACTCACACATTCACACACATATAGAGACACACGCAAAGACATCAGACACAACTCACAAAACACTTCGAATGCCAAAAACAAAAAAAAAAACTTCTTTTAATTGCACTCACAAATCTCTTGCAATTCTCTTGCAAAAGTCTAGACGTGCCACAAAACTTAGTTCATATTCGACACACACACAGACAAACATGTCTATACACGTTCGCTATACATATGAGTAAGGGACGAACTCGACCCAATGCAATTTCATTTCAATTGCAACAACAATGTAATGTTACGTATACGCCTCATTAAACGAAGCAAAGTGACCAAAAATAAACAACAAGCGCTGACAATGAGCAGCAGCAGCAACAAGAAAAATACAACAGCAGACTAGAAGAAAGAAATTGCGAAAGCAATAAAAAAAAAATGCAGCAAAGAGAAAGAAACACAGGGAGAGAGAGAGAGAGGCAAGTCAAGGAGGAAGCAAATAAAACAAAAGCAGAAAAACAAAATCAAGAAATTGTGGCAGAGAGTCATAAAAGCAAGAAAGAAAGAAAAGAAAAGAAAAAAAAACGTCGCTTGAAATAGATGCAGCAGACGCGCAGCAACTGTGCAACAAAAACATGATTATATAGATAATTATGATTATGACGATGATGATGATTATGATGATGAAGATGCCACTGCCGATGATCATCATGTGAATGCAGATGATGATGATTACGTTGAACTAATGCGGCATACTGCGCCTACACCGGACCAAGCGCCCACGTGTCTGCATCGTCTGTCATCAACAAACTGTAAAATAGCCTTAAGCCAGATAAAAATCAATTAATTACGCGTGCACGAGCCACGCCTACATACACTATACACATAGCCCATCATAATATCCCTTTTGCAATTGAAGCAACATACACACACACACATGAACACATGAACAGACATTCACGAGCACAGTGACAACATTGTAATAGTGTTACGATTACCCAACGAACGTCACGCGCCAAACGCGGCAAATTGCATTTGCATTTTACAGCTAGAGGCAGCTGCTAGCTACCATAGAGCAATGTTGTCTGTGGGTGGTGTAGATGGCTGGTATGAGAGAGGGGGAGGGAGGGATAAATGAGGATACTGTATTTGTGCGCCTGATAGAACAGCTTAGGGCAACATTTCAATGCTCTCTTTCGGTCTCTCTCTCCCTCTCTCTCTCTGTCATACTTGCACACTGTCGCTGTGAGCTCTGACAATTTGCATTGGGCATTTCATTTTAAATGTTTGCCGACGTTCATAATCCGTCGTAATTGCAAAACCAGGTGGCACAGGACCGACATTTGACCTAACAAACACACATGCATACGCATACGAAATACACACACACACACACGCACGAATACACACACATATGTATTGCATGCGTGTTTGTATACATGTGTCTGAGCTTATTGCTGGCATTTGGCCAAGTGGCAAATACGATAATTAAATTAAATTGCTGCCACAAGCAGCACAAACAAATCAAATGGCAATTCATCATTCGAGGACATTGCATATGACCCACCATACGAGCAAGCTGATTTTATAGCCCCCAAAAAAATACTTGCATATACTTCATACGCTGCTGCCATAAACAGTATTTAATTTAATACCATAAAAGATAAAAAAAAAAATAAATAAAACTGCATAACATTTTTATGCTCTCAATTAATTTTACATATGATGTGAAGCAGCAATACAGCAGCAACAACAACAAAATAATTTTTGTATATTTCTGTTTTATTTTTTGTTTTTATTTTTTTGTTGCTTTCTCTATGATTTAATGATATAGTATTTCTCTTGGTTAACCACACTGCGTATGCGTAATATTTATATGTTTATACTTTTTTTTTTTTTTCATATATTATATGAAATGTACAAATATATTTATTTGTCATTTAAAGGCGAGAAAGAGAGAGAGAGAGCGAGAACTTTGAGCTCTGTGTATCAATCATATAAAATATTGTTAAATTACCTTTGACATGTTCGTTGTTATTCTCGTCTTATTTTTCACTTGTTTGTTTTGCTGTTGTTCCTGTGGATGTTGCTCTGCTTGTTCTTGTTGATGTTTTATTCCATTTGCATTTTACAGTGAGAGAGAAACATGATTGTAATTAATTTCAAAGCGACTAAATACTTCAATTTGCATTTGAAAAAACATTTTTTATTTTATGCTATAAAAAATAATTGTCAAAATATTTTTTCAATTTTATTTTCTATTTTATTTTATTTTTTTATTATTATTATTTTTTATTTTATTATGCATCAATGCAAGTATAGAAACTACGCTAATTAGACTTTCAGTGTTTCTTATTATAAATAATCAAAATTCGCTGACTACAAGCCTAATATCATAGAGCTGCCATAGAAAGTATCTGTTGAAAATCAAGATTTTGTATGAATAACTTTTTTGTTTATCAATTTATGCAGCTGAAATTTACAGCATATAAGCTTAGTTTCCACTTATTCATGTCTAACAAATTTGCTTAATATCGCACGAATATAACATATAGCTGCCATAGGAATAATAGGCAAAGTCTTTGTTTGAAGAACCTTTTGCTTTATTAAGCTTTACAATTGAAAATTGCATAATAACAATTTAATATTCTTACACATATGTTTCTCTGGCAAGTTTAGTTTTAAATAGTATGACTATAATATATAGCTGACATAGCAAAGTATAGATTAAATGCCATAATAATTATAATTAACTTTTCTATTTTAACATTTATATTTCTAAATGAATTTTATATAAATATGATAAATAATTTTAGGAATTTAAATGAAATATAAATTCATTTCAATGAATTCCACGAGAAATAAAATTAACAGTCAGTAATAGTCAAAAATGAAAAGTTCTTGCTGTTGTTGTTGTTGGTTGTTTTAAAATTTATTTTAATTACAATTGCATTAAAATTCCTTTTGCTAATTGATAAAGCAATTAGGCTAATAAAGATTTAATTACATGTCAATTATTAAATCAGTTATGAATAATATAATAAACATAGGCATAAATTGCTAAATAAATATTACGCATACGCCACGTGCCACTTAAATCCAGAAATAATATTTGAAAAAAAAAACAGCAATAGCAATATTTATTTTGCTGCTGCTACTGCTGCTGCTGCTGCTACTATTTAAAATGAAAATAAAACCACAAAAATGTCAAAATAGCAAACATTAAAAAAAAAAGAAACATACAAACACACATACACATATATATATATATGCATATGAAACATAGCAGAAAAATATATTTTATATGAAATTTAAAATTCCTTTTGAATTTGAAAAGGCAACAAAATTATTATTATATATATTTTGTATTATTTTTTTTATTATTATTACTATTATTATTATTAATAATTATGTATTGTGATTATTTGTGTAAACAATTTGGTGGCAAAAAGACTAAATGAATCGCATTGCACAATAATATGCAATGAATAATAAATACATAATAATTTTTGCATTGTTTTATAGCTGTTGCTGTTGCTATTGCTGTTGTTGCTCTTCTTGTTGTTGTTGTTGACCGCAACTTAATTAAAATGTAGCGCATACGTGACGTAGTCAAAGCCGAAACGTTGCTTAACTCAAAACCTATTTGCACTTTATATATTTGCACAATAATTTAATAACAAAACAACAACAACAACAAGTATAACAAGCGTCATCGATTAATTGTCGCTGTGGGGCAACAGCAATAACAACAACAACAACAACAACAGCAACAATAACAATTGCAACTTGTGACAACATGTGAAACCAATTTTGACTATTAATTTTGACTGGTTGAAAATTTGCATAAATTAGTTTTAGCTGACGGCCAGCTGTCGTTCTCGCTCTCTGTCTAAGTGTGTATATGTGTATGTATATATGTGTGTGTGTGCGTTGCCCCCTTTTAATTATTTATAAATCACAATTTGAGTGTGCCGCAACAAAAACAGCAACGACGGCGATGAGAGGCAGCAGCAAAACGCCGCCTCGATTGGTGAGCTAAAAAGCAACAAAAAAAAAAAAAAGAAAAATGTTTTTAAAATAAAAGGCGGAGTCACTAAAAGCGTAACGATGAGTGTGTGTGAGAGAAACTGTGTTCTCCCGTCACACTTGTGCTCACTTTCGCTCTCTCTCTCTCTTTCTCTCTCATACACTATATTTCTTGCTGTTGCTCACTTTGCTGTTGTCTCGCTTTGTTGGGCAGATCGTTTGCCTCTTTTGGTGGGCGTGTGGCTAAACGCCGGGCAATTAGCAAATCAACAGCAGTTGACAGCCGAACAGCCGGACAGACAGACAGACAGTTGTACCAGCCAGACAGTCGAAGAGTGTGAACATAGAGGTTTAGTGGCAAGGGGGGAGGGGGAAGGGGGGCTGCTTGGTAAACAGCTTTTTGAAACATTTCATTTACGAAAAATCATTTTTGACACATTTATACTCAGCGACTTATTTATTTTTTTTTTCGTTTTGGTTTTTTCTTCTTTTGGTTGAGCGAGAGTTGACTGAAAAGTTGCCAAACCACATCATTTGCTTACAGCCTACAAAGTCTGGCTAAAAGCAAAAAAACAAAAGCAACAAATGCAAAAAGTAAAAGCAAAAGTCAAAGCCAAAACAACGCTTTGACAATCAACACAATAAGCCAATTAAAAGTCAAGAGCGCGAACATGAAAATGCAGTTGACAAAATGGTCGTTAAGTGGCACGCAAAGGGGGGTAAGGAGGCAGGAAGGGGGTGGGGGATTCGCGTAAAAGGACGCATCAAGTGAGAGCCAAAAAGCCCACACAATATGCCGCCTCTATCACACTCTCTTATTTCACTCTCTCTCACTCACTCTCTCTCTCTCTCACTCACTCACTCACTCACTCACTCTCTCTCTCTTACTCACTAATAAACTTAATTTATGTCTGACTTTTGCCTCGTGCCATTTGCCTTTGGTTCAAAATAAAAAAACAAATGCAAATAAAATAAAATAAATAAAAAATAAAACTATAAAAACAAAACCGCAATGCAGAAAACTTATGTTTAAAAAAAAGGTTAAAAAGTCTCACAAACATTTTTGCAGAAAATTCTGAAAAATTCAAAATTAATAAAAATAATTTAAATTTAAATTAAATTATAATTTTTATATATATTTTATAAATAATTTTAGAAATTAATTGTAATTATATTTCATGTCGAGCGATAACTTTATAGTCGATATATACAGTTATCTCAGCGATAACTCAACGATAACAAATTCCTTGATATTTTCCTTGCTATTTTCATAGCATTTACGTTTTTATTTTTGTTTTTTTGATTTTTTGTTTTTTTTTTTTTTTATTTTTTTTTTAATTTCACACATGAGTTAGAATGAAAAACAGTTTCACATTTCCCACATTTTTTCGACTAGCTGCAATTGAAATTCATTTAGTTGAAATTTTGCCACAGAAAGAAAATAAACGCTAAAATGTATAGCAGCAGTTGCTGTATTCACATACAATTCACATACTATTCACATAGTTCACATATACATACATATGTATGTTCATATGCAGCATATTCAGCATTTGCATTTGCATCTGCATCAGCATCATATAAACGCATAAAAAGGAAACAAAAGCTAATGGTTATATATTATATATATATATGGAGAGAGAGAGAGAGAGAGAGAGGGAAAGACAGAGAGAGAGAGAGAGAGAGTTTTTATACTGTCTAAAGTAAATATTTATGCAATTGCTTTGCTTTTGACTGCTGCAATTTGGTTTCTGTCGGAATTTAGCAATGCTTTGCATAGACTGGCGTGGGGGCGGGAAGGAAGTTAAGGGTAAACCTAATATATGTATATATATATATATATATATGTATATGACAGCATAGCATGTATGTATATATAGTCTAGAGTATAATATTCGAGATAATAATGGCCAAAACAAACAAAACGCAACAGCAGCAACAACAACAGAAGCAACAGCAATTATTACGCATTACACATAAAATATGTTGCATAAAATGGCCTTAACTGCAATTTGGTCAGCAAAATTTTGTTCATTAGCAGCAGTAGCAGCAGCAGCCGCTGCTGCATCTCCTCTATAAAATACACAATGCAATAATTTTATTATGTGTAGAGGCAGCAGCAGCAGCAGCAGTTAAAGACTGGGTGATGGTGGGGGGTAAGGATATCCGGTTAGTTGTGTTGGCCAGAACATTTATGCACTTGCTATTTCCCATTTTGGCAGCAGTTGCATTTAAGTCTATTTAATTAATAAACGCAAAACAAATTGATGCAAATATTCCCCTACATAAACACACACAAAGTAAGAGAGAGAGAGGGAAAGTGAAAGAGACAGACGCATGCATATAGCAGCAGCAGTTCATCTCTGCATGCTGTGTGTGTGTATGTGTTTATATAGAGAATAGTGAGCATAATCCTAAACAAGTAGACAAGCTGCTTTAACAGCTTTAATAGTCGACTATGCCTATAATATACCCTGTAAAAATGTGCAGCCAACTTTTATGAACAATACAAATTTTAATTTTAGCTGCAAAAATTATTAGTAATTTTTTGTTTTTTATTTTCTATAAACTTGACAATTTTATTATACAACTCTGCTGCTGCTATTGCAATTTTACAGGGTATGCTGACAAGCAGCGCACACTGATTATGTTATTAATTAATAATGTCATTGTAGTGCGCATATTTGCATGGAACAAAGTGATTTACGGTATGGCAATACAGAACACACATACTACATAATGTGTGTGTGTTAGAGAGAGAGAGAGAGAGAGAGAGAGAGAGAGAGAGAGAAGAGAAGAGTATAATAATGTATTAAGAGGCGGAAGGATTGATAGGAAGCAGCTTCAGACTTCAGCTGCGTTTCTAGTGCTGCATACATTGTACTTACATATTTGATTTACGTTCCAATTCTATAATTGCCTTGAAGCACTAAAGGGTTGCTACTGCTGCTGCAGTTGCTGTTGCTGCTGTTGCACTTAAGATTAAGTGCCTATAACTAAGTCTTTAAAAGTAAAGATAATCATGCAAATTATAAATAATTATAACTTATATTTATTTTATCAATATTTAATTTAATATTAAATTTAATTAGAACTCATTATCAGCTTAATTTTGCAATATAAATTATTAGCAAATTACAATAAAATTTTTCACATTTCTTTTTATTTTTTTCTGCCTTTTGCTAATCAGGCTGAAAAAAAAAAATGGGAATATAAAAAAAAAGAAAAACTCAAAGCAATTATCATAATTTTTTCAACACCGTAAACGAAAAGTAAAAGAAAGAGACGAGAGAGAGAGAGAGAGAGAGAGGAAAGAGAAAAAACACTAACGAAATATGCTAAATTACACATTAAAAGATAATTTGTTTCATGTACTCGGCGTAAATGTTGAGTTTTTCTTGGCACGCAGAAAAACTGAACAAAAAAACGAAAACAAAAAAAAATAATAAAATTGCCCAGAAAAGACGCGTCAGACATAAGGTAGACGTATAGGGTAGAAAAAGAGAGAGAATGAGAGTGAGGTAGAGTGAGAGAAACAGAGAGAGAGAGAGAGAGTGTGTTGCGTGATGGTAATTAAACTGAACCACATTCTGGCCTTTATAATGTTGCCACTCATTGCAGCATCATAATTATACCTAGAACTTTGACAGTAGTACAAGCATATTGATATTTATATTTATATATTTTATATATTTTTTTATATATTTATATATTATATTATTTAATATATATTTTATATATTTTTTTATATATTTATATATTATATTATTTAATATATATTTTTTTTATATATTTATATATTTTATTTAATATATTTTATCTAATATAATATATACAAAATATTTTTGATTTTATTTTAAAATAAATAAAAATTGAGTTGCGGAAGGTTAACTTTTGATTTATTTTATATTTTTTTCTAATTTTACATTTGATTTTATTTACACTGAAAACTAAATAAAATTTTTTTTAGTATAGTTCCGGGTATTCTCTAGTCGCCTTAGTTTGTGTCTGCATAAATTTCTTTATGTTTTCTTCATTTTTATTTGCAAAGTGCGCGCCAAATGCGCAATGAAAATTAATTATGCTAAGCACACATATACACAACATATAAACACACAAACACACACACGCAAAGAGCATTGCATGCCATTTGAAGACATTTGAAGCATTTAGTGATTATTTAAGAATAAGTCAGCAAAGCCAAAAGAATTTGTTTTTTTTTTTTCTTTTGCAAGACGCAAGCTTATACACAGACACACACACACACACGCACAGTTACACATACAACTACTATTGGCATTATGGAATTCCCTTAGGGTTTAACCGTCTTCCGATTCATGGCAAACACTTTAAATGTCAATAAATCATAAAAACAAAAAAAAGAAGAAAAAGAAAATACACAACTATTGCTACGAAGAGAAAGAGACGACAAAGTTTTATATATACATTTTTTTTCCAATGTTTTTTTTTCTTTCATTTTTTTTATTTTTAGAAATACTTTTATATATAAAGTGTTGTTGTCGTCTATTTTTTTTTTTTTGGTTAGCTTAATGAGCTTTAGAATGGATCACAATAAAAATAAACAAAATATTTATTTATGGAATATGAAATAGAATAAATTCAAAAGCAAAAGAAGTGAAAAGCATACATTATGCTATGCTATATGCTATATGCTTTATGCTATATAGAAATTAATCAGAGAAAATGAATGCAATAAAATGTGCCACACGCAATTTTAAATGAAATGCGCAATGCTCGGAACTTAAATTTAGGCCAGACACACTTAAAAATAATCAAATAATTAAATTGAAACATTTTGCACAGCATGCGACCAACAAAACAAAAAAACAAAAACTAAAAACTAACAAGAAGAAATTTGTGGCCCCGCATAAATGAAACGTACATAAATATATATATATATATATATATCTGTATATATGTATAAATGCTATAAGTTATGCGATTGTGTTGTGATTAGACGATTAAACGAATAATTTCCATTAAAATAGCCTTAAAAAATAGAGAAAGAGAGAGAGAGAGTGAGAATATAGCAGTGCATATAGCGGTTGGGGGGAAACTTTGAACTGTGCAGGGCAGCGGCTGATGATGATGTTGATGATGATGATGCTTTTTGGGATAAACCATTAAAATTGCTCATAAGATAAACATGCCTCTATTTTATTGTTTATTAACAAATTAATGAACACAGACACACGGCTATATGATGAGTAATTACCAAATATTTCTAGCTATACAAATAGATATGGCAAACTTATGGGGCACTTAACTTTTGTTAAGTATGAGATAATTATAGCTAAAATTGAGTTGTATTGATATGTATAGTATATCGTTATCACATAAATATTACTATAATTTAAATGTTTTTATATGCTGTTAAATAAACTGATTGCGCATATGAATATATATATATATATATTCAAACTATTTCAAATTGTAAGAGAAATGCCTTTTGATTGAAATAAAATTATCTATCTATAGCTGCCAATGTTGTTTATGGCAACAAACTATAATTACGGTCAGCATGGCCTTAGACAGAAAGAGAAAGAGAAAGCGCATGTGAGCAGGCCTATGGATGAGTATATATATTCTATATATATTCTGTACTCTCCTCTTCATAGTCATAAGTAGACTGGCAACACTCATAATCCATCTTCATCGATAAAACAAACAATTTTGCGCACACATCAATCCATCGACAAGTCCATCGATTTCATTGAACTGCAATTTTTTCTATTTTCGTATGAAATTTTTCAAAAAAAAAAAGCAAAGAAAATATATTTGGCAATCAATTAATTGATTTTTCAAATAAATTTGAAAATTAACACAAAAAATTTTTTTTCAAAAAATATTTTCTTTTTGTTTCGTTTCAATTTTTGTGTTGCTCTCGTTTGTTATATTGTTGCATTTCTTGTTGTTGTTAAATACTTAAAGCAGCAATAAGCAAAGAAAAAATAAAATAAAATTCATGAAAATCGTTTTCATCGTTAATTTCATCATTTTTAACGCTAGGTCGGCAAAATGAGCATGTCATATGACGGCATCTATCTTTGGCGCTTATATTTTTTTTTGCCTATGCGTGTGCGTGTGTGTATGTGTGTTTGTGTGCGTGCAGACATGCCGCTGAAATACTAATTATGTGCGCGATTTAAATAGATTTTTCATTTATTTAGCTAGGCCATCATTTTATATATGAAATGGAAATGGAAATGAAAATGAAAATGGAAATGAAAATTAAAGGCAAATGTTTTATGTTGCGCCATAGTACCTACAATCTCTACTCATTCTCATTCTCTCTACTCACTGTCCCTTCCTTTCCCCTCTACTTCTCGCTTTAAAACATAGAATGCCTGATGATGGGCGGTTTCTGCATTTTGACAGGTCCACATCATTTTCTACTTTTGCTTGTTTTGAACTGTTGCCCGCTGCTGTTGCTGCTGCTGCTGCTCTTGCTGTTTTATCTGACGTAGCGGAAGTGTTTTTCTACTATGTATGAGTGGAAAAGTAAAGAGTGGGAGCATAGACTGTATAGCATAGAGTCTAATGAGTGCAGAGTGAAGAATATAGCATGAAGCAGAAGAAGAATCTAATGGTGAAGCATGTCGGCCGGCATATAACATATATATATACGATTCCACTATATATGCGTATATATCATTTTTGTTTTTTTTTTTTTTGTTTTAATTATTTGTTTTTACGCACACTAATAAGGGCAAATGAGGCATAAACATTGCCTAATTATAGCGGTCGGGGTTGAGTACATAATTCTGATTCATAAGAGCTACACATACATATGTATGAATATATTCACAGTAGTACATACGAGTATTGTATATGAATAGATTTAAAATATTGAGTGCTGAATGATGTATAACTCTTCAATGTATGTAAGAATTATAAACAAAAGTTTTACTTATTATAGAAAAATGTACTTCCTATAAATGTGCTATAAATTAATTTATTATAGCTAAATATATTTGCTATAAATGTGATATATATATATATATATATATATTTATTACAGCATAGTACACTTCCTATAAAATGTGCTATAAATTGTTTTTATAGCAAACTAACTTACTATAAATATGTTTAAATTTAGTTTTCTTTTATAAATATAAATTGTTTTATAGCAAAATAATCTTGCTATAAATGTGTTATAAATTGTTTTATAGCAAACAAATCAATACAATAAATATGTTTAAATTTTGTTTTCTATTAAAAATATCATTGCCATAAATGTGCTATAAAATTTCAATTGGTTTAATTATTTTTTTTTTTTTATTTTTTTCTGACATTTTAGGTAAAAATTTGGTTTCAAAATCGTCGCACAAAATGGAAAAAACAAGATAATGTCACAAATAATGAAGCGGCCGAGCATAAATCTAGCACGAAACCAACAGCAACATCAACAACAGCAAATGAGCAACAAGCTAAAGCCAACAGCAATGCCGATGATAACTCTAACAGCAACAACAACAACAACAACCATAATAGTAATAATAATAACAACAACAATGCAACATCATTAGATGCAACACCAAAAAAATCAACAAATGGCCAAACAGATAAAGGTCGTGGCAATAATAATAATAACAACAACAATAGCAGCCCTAACAACAACAACAACATTAGCAACACACCAATGGTTGGTAAAAATGGAGAAAGCAAAACACAAGCGAAACATGCAAAAATAAAGAAACAATTGAACGCATTGCTGGAGAAGAGCTCAAAGGCCTCTGTGGCTGCTGCTGCCGCTGCCAGCAATAGCCCGTCAACAAATGGCGCCAGAGATGCGACAACAATTTCCGGCAACAATAAGTCAACAGAGAAACGCAGCAGCAGCAACAACAACAACAACAACATTGGGGAGACATTTCAACAGCAACATCATCGTGTGCAACATCAGCATGCGATTGCATTAACTGTGGAACCAGCAGCACCACTAGAACAGACTGAGAAATTGGACATAAAATTGGAAGAGTCACCAGCGTTGGGTTTACAACGTGCCGCTGCAGCAGCAGCAGCCGCAGCCGCCGCCGCAGCAGCAGCATCACAAGAAAATGGACGTAGTCCACAATCTAATGCAATGTTATCCGAAATGGATTTTGAAAGCAAATTGGCTGCATCGAAAATATCTATTGCCGTGGCTATGGCTAAAGATAGCATGAAGTTAGAGCCAGAACCAGAACTAGAGCCAGAACCTGAAGCAGAAATGGAAGTGGAAGAGTCCAATGAGCAATCGGTAAAACAGGAAAGCGAATCAGAAGAAGATGAAGAGACAAACAGTGAGCTTGGCACCTCAACAGAGGCGCATGATTCACAGGATCATGATATGCGTGATATTTAAGCAATTTTATCACGTTTACATACATAAATTATGCACATACCTAAACCAACCCCACCCCTCAAACACACACACACACACACACACACCAGTCAAATTAAACTTGTGCCAAAAAGTCGAATATTGCTCAAGCACATAAAGTAAATGTTCTCATTATACTTTCTTTTATTTTTATTTTTATTATTAATTAATTTTATTAATTTTATTTTTATGCTTTAAATTGTTTTTTAATTTTACTTTGCAATAAAAAGAAAAAAAAAATTGTGTGTGCTTGTTTATAGTTATAGAAATGTATGTATATAGAATACACACACACACACACACACACACACAAACACATACATATATTCATACATATATAAGAAGATATAAAATTATATTTGTAATGTAATTTATTATAATTGTATTTATTAATATTTAATAACAATTTATTTTAATTTAAGCACTAAAAATTAAGTTTAGGCTTTGTAAATGTTGCCATTAGAAACGCATTTAAATGTTAAAAAAAAAAAACTTATATAAAAAAAACAAAAATATAAAAATCTAATGAAATATACAAAAATATAATATATAAAAACTATATATATATATATATATATGAACATTATGTATGTATATTGTAATTGTAATTTTGAACTTTCGGAAATTTCATGTGATAAAGTATACGAAAGAGAAATGAAGAAACAGCAAGAGAACAACAATAACAGCAACAACAGCAGCAGCAGCAACAACAACAATATCAATAAAAACTACTATGACAAGAAGAACAACTGCAAACAGTAAACAGAAACTTAAACAACAAACAACAAGAAAAAAAACAGTAAACATCATAAACAAATTGGTGAAGTCAATGTTAATTACAAATTAAATTTTACTATGCTTAACTATATATTATAATTATAAATACATATTAAAAAATAAAAAATGAAAAATAAAAATAAATAAAAATAAAAAACATTTTTAAGTGTAAATTATACTATAACTATTAAATGTCAGTGTTTGTACAAAAAAATTTATGAATTTTGCTTAATTTTAAATATTGAATTTTTTTGTTTTCAAGGGTTAAAGAATATTTCACTGAATTTTTAGCACATATGAAAAATGAAAAGAATAAATCTAAAGCATACTTTCAGGCGAACGCAAGAAAATGCTAAGAAACTCGCTTTAAGCAGATTTCGTAATAACAATGAAAAATCAACTTAAAATATATATATATAAAATTAAATAATATTATTTAAACAATGTTATTTTCCTTTTGTTGTTGGTATTGATTGTTGGCGGCGGCACATCCACAATACCATCAGCTGTTATTAGAAATTCAGCACAAACGTTTGGTGTTTCAGGGGCATAAATAACTTCTAGTCGACGTACAGTAATTAATTTATCCATTTGTTTATGCTGTTTGGGTACCTTTGAAATACGTATACGTGTACGTCCCAGATTTGCCCATTGCAGGCCCAGGCATGGCACATCCTGTGCTGATTTTTGATCCGTCTTTAAGCTGGCAGCCATTTGATTTGTACAAACTACAGCACACTGATATTTATCAGCATAGCTGAGTAACGCATTGACCAGACGTCGCATATCTCTGGCTCGCTCTGCAAAATTCGTATATAAACGAAAAATTGCAGCTACCGAATCAATGATAATCAAGCCAATGGTATGCTCCTGCAATAGTTCTGGCAAACGATTGCTGATACAGTTTAACAATGGTTGCTATAAATTATGATAAAATTTTGATTTTTAAAGAGAAAATAAATTTTTTTTTTAGCTTGCGCTTACACTTTCGTACTGATGTTCTATATAAATGTTGCCCAAAAAGTTAAATTGCTCATCGGGATAACGTGCCTCAAATGCTTTGCTTATCTGCAATAAACGACGCGAAGGAAATACATCTTCAGTGCAGATAAAGGCAACACCTTTGCCCAAACCGCCAAGTTTTATAGGTAACTGTACACTGAGCGAAAGTTGTAGTAAGAGCTGTGTTTTACCAACGCCCGAAATGCCACAGATTTCCGTTATGCCACGCGTTACAATACCACCACCAGTACACTGATCCAATGCTGCACAACCAAATGTCAAGCGGGACCACTTAAGGCGTGCGGGTGTCCTAAAAAGCGAATGGGCTGTAAAGGAATTATGCGATAATTGAATTATTGCAATATTCAAAATATATTCCGGTTTATGATAATTACCTGATTGTGGCGTTTCAGCCAGCCACTTGGCTGCTGCATCCTTTAATATGCGAACATCATCCGGTGTGCAGCTATGGACGCATGTGTCCAAGGCACAAAGACGCGTATCGAGAAACTTGACCTTGGGCGTTGTTAATATTGCCTCTGGAGTGCGTACATTAACTTAAGTAAGAAGATTAATTAAACAATCATTAGATGCTAATTAGATAGTTGAAGATCGATGTTATCATTCTTCCATACCCACACCACGCCGTTGACTTACCGCTCTCAGCAATTTCTTGTAAGTGCTTTGGCAATTGCTCCAAAAAGTTTGCCATCCATGTGGATTATGTGACTTGCGTGCAGCGCTGCCAAACACGTAAGGACACGTAAGGTGTTGTATCAACACCTATTAAATTATCGCCTAGGCAGCGCGAATAATTATTGATTTAACAAAATAGCAAAATAAAAACAAATGAAGAAAATGCGGCCAAACGGCAAATGATGTTTGCGTGATCAGCTGTTTAAGTTGAATATCCTCAGCATTTAATTGGCATGATCAGCTGTTTGAGGTGAATAGTCACACTTCCAATTGGAAGTCAATATTTGCCGAGCTAATATGCAAAAACTATTTATTGCAAACATAATGCATTATTATATAATAAAATTACAGTTGCAAGATATTTTTTTGTTTTGATCGAAATATGTATTTTAGACTAAGCTAATGCAACAAGTTAAATACATATTTCTTTAATGACTACAAACACATTTTCAATACACTTTAAAACCCACCACAAATACACAGAAGTCGCATTATGTATTTTTTCTTTTTACATTATTGTTTAATTTAATTTGCATAAATCTTTCACAATCTTCAGAAAAAACAACACAAAAACGTTATGTTGATAACTGAAAACAAGCCACAGTGTTCGCGTTTCATGGAATTTAAATGTTATTTTTAATGTGGCGAGTACCAATATTGTATTGTTGTAAGTAGCAATTATCTTAAACATAATATGTGATCTTAAGCTTTCTTTGTTGGCTTGGAAAGCTCAGCAAGCGCACGGGCTTCAGCCTCAGCGCTACGCTTCTTCTCTTCGGCCAATTTGGCATCACGAACAACTTTCTGTTGTGCCTCAATTTCGCGAATTTTCTCCTCCTTCTTGGACAGGCGACTTTGGTGGGCGGCACCATAGGCAATGCCAACAAGCAGCAGGGACCAACGGCCGAGCTTGATCAAAGGGGAAACGCGAACTGGAGCCTGCGACATATTTTGCTTTATTTGTTATGTAATATGTGGTCGGGAATTCTACAAAGAAAACAATCGAGACAATTAAATTGCTGTATTGCAAATTGTGCACAATTGCCGTACATTAAATGCAACATTAAATATATTGCATTGTATTGTATTAAATAAGCATATTTACCGAAAACCGATGGAAATCCAAAATTCTTTGCTGTTGTGGTATAACCTTAAAGCAGCTGTCAGACTGACAAAACCCGCTATCGATATATCGAATGTAAAATATCGATGATGCAGTGTTGCAAAAGGAGAAATTTGCGATATTTCAAATTTATGTTTTTAACAGAACTGCAATGTTATGTTTATTTATTAAATTTCAAAGTGATTATGATTTGAAAATAGAATGTTCAAACATAAAACAAAGTGGATTTCCATTTAAACAAAAAATTTTTTTTCTCATAGTTTGGCTTAATTGAAAAACCGTTATATTTGGTATTTTTCTTTGCTAAACCAAACTCATTACACGAAAGACACTTGTGACACTTGAAACACTCATCTCTAAGCGTGAATGTCAGAACTAAAACTGGAAAAAATTTTTTGTTTTGTTAAAGACATGGCAATTTGAAACACATAAAGCCAATTGATTTGTATATATATTTAGGCAAAATAATAGTGAAGAAGTGACCCTTTAAATTAACACAAATTACCAAAAGGTGACGAGTGAATGTAATATATTAAAACAAACCAAGAAAAATTCCAACACACAGACCTTGACTTGGCTCACACATATACTCACACTCACATACCCACACACACACAGGCATATTGAAAAGGGTCAATACATGTATACATATACATACATACGTAGACAAACGGGTTGAAAACGTCACAACGCGAGAAGTGAAGTGTTTTTGCAGCTGCTGTTAGTCAAATTAGCACAACAAACAACAAAAACAAACCAAAAAAAAAAACAAAGGACACACGAAATGGTGAATGTGCCGCCGCTTTTGTGCAGCACCCCACCTCCCATTGATTTTGGTGAAGACGACGACGATTCGGGACTGCAGTCAACACTTCAACTGGAAGACGCCGACGCTGACGCCGAAGCTGACGAATATTCTGAGTATGGCTTAGTCAGCGATACAAAAGGTAATTACGTTTTTTTTTATACTCAACTTTAAGTTGGTTTCTAATTTCGGTTATTTCTCCCCTCTCTCACCACAACATTCCTTATTGTAGTACCACCGCTGCCAGAGTTGCCAGACTACTTAACGGAATTAAGCAATGGACACAGTAAATCGCCACCTCCATCTGCTGCAGTGGAAGCATTCAATTATCAAGTCAAAACAACACCTGAAGTGTTGTCCACTGAGAAAAATGAAGAGCAACAACAACAGGAAGAGTCAGAGGAGGAAGCAACAACAGATAATTTGCCCTCATTGAAGCTAGATAGTCTCAGTTTATATTCCAGTGATAGTGTATCGGCCACATGCACATTGTCGCCCGTCGAGGATGAGAATAAGAACCAAAGCGAAAAGACCAAAGCGGTGCCACCTGTGCTATGCCAGCAGGTAACGCTGGAGGATATATCTGATGACAGTGATGAAGAGAGTTCGCCAAAGAAACCCAAAGAACTATTTATACCTGAGGGAGCCGATGATTTTTTTGCCATAGAAATTGTAGCCACACCTACAACAACGTCACTAGTAACGCCCAACGAAATACCAATTTCATCATCGGATTCTGATTTTGATGCATTTGAAGAGGCGCCGCCACCTGTAGACATTATGCCACAAGAGCAATGCATTGAACAGGAGCTGCATATAGAAGACGTTAATGATGACAATGACAATGATGATAATGATGATGATGATGATTTTGGTGATTTTGCTGACTTCTCGGCAGCGCCAGAAGCAGCTACTACGCCAGTAGAAACTCAACCTGCTCCTCAACCTCAACCTTCAGTTCAAAGTCAAATTAATGATATTGACGATAATGATGATGATGATGGTTTTGATGATTTTCAAGATTTTGCTACGCCGGCACCTGTTGTAGAAGAGAATCCCAATGATAATGATGATGACGACGATGATGATTTTGGTGATTTCTCAGAGCCAACATTTACAACTGCTGCACCAATTGCACCTGTTGTAGTTGCCACACCAGTCTTACCACAACCTCCACCGCCAGCGACGGCACAACTTAGCCTAATGGAACGTGTTAAGCCCGTGCTAGAACTAATGTTTCCCAGCCAACAAGCATGCACAGCACCCAATCCCGCCAAGCAATTATCATTGGCTGAGCAACAAAGTTTAGAGTTTGGTGCCATCGAACAGGCGCATGCTCTAGACTATCAGTGGGCCAGCTCAGAGATGCGACATTCTCTTGTACGTTCGCTGGGCATCGATTCACGAAATATAGTAAGTGTTTTTGTTGTTGTTGTTGTTTTTTATAGTTTTGCACTCTTGCTTATCTTTAAGTACTCTTACTATATTTATATGCATATGTATGTATAAAATATTGTTATCTCATTGCCAACAGCTCTTTGGCGACAAGTGGAATTCATCGATGCCACGTTTTGCTGCTAATTTAAGTTATGATCCTCTTAAGCCGCTAAAACCAATGACAGGTACAACACCTGCTGCTATGCTAGAACCCCAACAGATGCCCATTGGCAGCTGGCAAGGAAATTCCAATACATTGAACATGCAACAGACATTCGATGGTAAGTTTTGCTCGTCGACTATGCCCGCTAGAGATTTACACTTAGTTAACGCAATTTACTGCTACACACGATTCTCGTAACCAAAATTGCCACTGCCTCTCGCTAGTTACGCCTAACGTCGCAGCCGCTGCCGCCGTCGCTGCTGCTCTTCCCCTTATTAAGTTTATACACTCGCTTTAGCTTTTATTTGATTTTTATTGTTTATTTTTTTTTTTCTTTTTGTTCAAAAGAAAAAAATAAAAAAAAACAATTGGCCTGCCGTTAATTGGCTGTTCGCTCTCTCGCTCTCTGTTTTTTTCCCCCCTCTATCGTTATCATTATCGGTTTAATTTACATATGTTCCGTTTTGAGATTTGCTTTGAAAAACAATAACAATAAATAGAATTTTTTTCTGCGATTAACCGAAGTTTTAATGCCCTTGCAGAGAGAAAATACTTTGGCTTGATTTTATATGATAAAGCTAAAAAATTATAATATAAGGCATGCGTATTAAAATATTTTATTGAATGATGTCATTAAACAGGATACTAACAAAAATAGTTCATTCAATTTATTTAATAATATTTTTTTTTTTTATTAATTTTATATTTTTTGTTTTACATCATCATCAATCAAGATTGCATAACTTGCATTTACTAGAAGTTGAATAACTATAAGAAGCAGATTTCAAAGTTGACACAACTGTTGAAGTTAAGAATTCATTGAAAATTTGTATTACTCAGGGAACTTTGATAGAAATTTATATACATATATAAATGCAAACAGAATGTAAATCAATGCTTAATAATTTATTTATGTAGACTGAAAAACTAGAAACTAGATCAGCTTCAGATTTTCAGTGTGTAAACATAATGTGATATTTATTATTAAAGTTTCTTTGTTTAAAATTTAAAGACTTCAACAAAATGAAATTCAATATCATAAGCAAGCTTGTATAGATTTATATATATATATTGCTATAGCCTGCAAGAGCATTATCACCCGATCAAAATTCATATTTTATTTTATTTTTTTTTGTCCACCAAAATTTTTGTTTTTATTTTATTTTATTTTTTTTTGCCTTGTTTCTTGATTCTTGTATGCCCAAAAACATCTTTGAACAGAAAAATTTATCCTTATGATAAATTGTATTTAGAATCACATGTACAGACATTACAATTGGAACAACAACAACAACAAGTACAGCAACAACAACAACAACAAGAACAACTATTACTACAACAAGAACAAGTACAACCACAAGAACAACAACAACAACAACAACTAGACCAAGTAACGATGGTGGCTAATGCTGATAAAATAAATCTTGTTACCTCTAACTACTCCCTAAACAACAACAACAACAATTCCGACGACGATGACAACAACAACTACAATCTTGACGCTGCTTTGGATGCGATGGAAATATCTACAACAACTGTTAATAATAATAATAATAATGACAAAACGACAATCAACAACAACAACGCCAACAACAACAACACTAATAATAATAATAATAATGAAAACTATAACAACAATAACAACAACAACAATGAAATGCACAATTTTGTCACACATTTTGCCACCATCTGCAATAACAACAACAACAACAACAATAACAACAATAATCATTCAACAATAACAACAACCACTAAAACAACAACTACAACAATAACAACAACAAACACAAATATCGCCTTGCTGGATCTTAGTAAGTTTCGTTTGGCTACGTTCGTGTTGTAGTTGTGAAACTTTTCTATTTTCTCATCATTTTTTTTTACTACTAACGAATATTATTTTTCTATTATCTCTCAATCACATATCATAAAAAAAATCTTAAAAATAATATCGTTACAATTAAATTGCAATGAAAATAAAATTTAATTGCTTGAATCTAAACTGAAATTCAAATGAAAAAATAATTTTGAAGCATAAATTTAAAAAAAAATTAATTTCAAAAAAATTTCCCAGCACTACGAATTTTTTTATTTTAATTTTTCAAAATTGAATAAATTTAAGAATTTTTAAATTTATTTTTTAAAATTGAAAATTTTTAATATTTTTTGAAAGTTAAATAAATTTGAAAATTTTTCATTTAATTTTTCAAAATTAAATAAATTTAATAATTTTTATTTTATTTTTTCAAAATTAAATAAAATTTGTTTTTCAAAAGTTAAATAAATTTGAAAAGTTTATTTTATTTTTAAAAAGTTAAAAAATTTGAAAATTTTTATTTTATTTTTAAAAAGTTAAAAAAATTTGAAAATTTTTATTTTATTTTTTTCAAAATTAAATAAATTTGAGATTTTTATTTTATTTTTTTTAAAGTTAAATAAATTTGAGAATTTTATTTATTTTTTTTTAAATTAAATAAATTTGAAAATTTTTAAATTTTTCTTTTTCAAGTTTAAATAAATTTGAGAATTTTTATTTTTATTTATTTTTTTTTTCAAAATTAAATAAATCTTCAAAAATCAATAAATTTTCTATATAAATTTTGTTTACCTTCATCAACTTGAAATATTGTTACGATATTATTTTAATGATAATCATAAATATATTTATCTACATATATTTGTATCATAAAATATATCTTAAATGCTATGTAATAATATTCTCCCCCGATGTTATCTTGTTATCAGGTTTTACTACTCTTCCCTTTGCACAACTTTATCCTGCATTTAAATGACTTTTCTATTTTTTTTTCTTGTTGTTGTATTGAAATTTTGTATAAATTATGTAAAACTAATGAATATGTTTTCTCTATGTGTGGTTCGCAGGGCTCGAAGCAACCACAACAACAACAACAGCAGCAGCAGCAACAACGGCAGCATCAGCAGTTGCAACAACAGCCGCAGTTGCAGCAAGCACAACACAAACGGGCGAAATTGAAACGCAGCTTGGCGCGACTTATAGGCAAAGCGCAGCGACAAACGATGCCAGTGGCGACAGTGCGAACAACGCAATTATTACCGATGACACCACAGCAACAGCATCAGTATTTGCTGTTGCAACAGCAGCAACGACGCTATCAACTGCTCTTTCAGCAGACAGCAATGGCGACAACTTCGACGACGGCGAACAGTTTTCTCAGCAGCAGCAGCACTACCAGCAGCACCAGTTGGAATTGAGAAGTTCAACGCCTTCACCGCCGCCAATAACAGCAACATCAACAATAACAGTAGCAGCACCAGCACCAACAGTAGCAGTAACAACAACAACAACAACAACATCACCTCCTATCGTCAATACTAATAGCAATAGCAATAGCTTTGCTCTGCCACTAAAGGAAACTCATATCTATACTCCCTCCAAATCTGATACAGCGGTGGCAAAAACAACAACATTAGCTCCAATTGATTTTGATTATGAGATTGCCTCAGCTGGCATTATAATTGATGAGACAGTCGTTAAGAAAGAATATCGTGATGTTGAATATACACCGCCGCCTTTAGGGAAACCCTTAACAACTGTAGAAGATGATGATTTCAGTGATTTTCAATCGGTGCCGATTGTTGCTGCACTAAAGCAACAGCAACAGCAACAATTGCAGCCACCACGCAATGGTACGCCAACATTTGGTGAACAAATGATACTCAGCCCGGCAATATTATTGCCACAGACAATTCCATTGTCGAAACCAAGCATTGAGTGGGGTGACAATGCATTGGCTAGCATTAATGCTGAAGAATTGGCACGCATCGAGGAACTTTTCTCACATCAATCGAAGCCGCCGACGATAAGTGCAACGGTGGCTCAAAAGCCACCACAAGAGGATGATGAATGGTCAGACTTTGTATCTGTGCCAGTTTCCCAACAACAACAACAACAGCAGCAGCAGCAGCAAAAGCAACAACAGCAGCAAATAAATCGCAACAACAATAATGTTTCTGCAATATCTGCTGCTGCTGCTGCTACTCATGCTCCAATCGCTGCCGCCAAAGATGACGATTGGTCAGATTTTGTGAGCAGCAATCCGTTGCCCACAGTACAACATACGCGAGCAGCACCACAATTCAATTCGGGCGCCTGGCAAAGCGCCAATTTCTACAATAATCCGTTAAGTCTTTATCAGCAGCAACAGCAGCCACATTCGCACAGCAATTTAGTGCCGAAGAGCAATAGCAACAGTAGCAATAGTAACAATACCAACAGCATCAACAACAACAACAATAACAACAACAGTAATAATAATAATAATAATATTCCACAACAAATACATATGATGCATGATTTCTCAACGGCGCCAACAGCGACTGCAACTGCAACTTATCAGCAGCAACATCATCAGCATCATCAGCAACAATTACAGCAACAACAGCAGCAGCAACAACAGCAACAACAACAGCAACGACAACAATTTCATTTAGGCAATGCTAAAGTGGCGCCACGCATATCACTTATACCAGATTTAAGCTTTGTTGCACCAGCATTGCCAACAAATGCTGGCGCATTCATGAGCTCGTTGCCTAAGCCAAGTTTTGGTGCCAAGAAATGACAAAAGTTGCGTCGAACGCAAACAAAAACGTCATCATCATCAACAACATCAAAATCAATAGCCAGCATGTTGCCGCCGTTGTTGCGGCCATTGCCACGGCCATTGGCTGCAGAGGCAAGCATTTTGACATAGGTATTTTGAGCCTTAGAGGCGCTAACAATATGCCGACTATAAATGTCGAGTCAGTATTATATCCGAATCCGTCTTGATATTCACTTTGTTTATATAATTCATATATAGAAAAAAAAAAGAATCCTGCATAAAAGGGAATTGCACACATAATTATTGTTGTTGTTGTTGTTCCTTGCAAATTGTTACTATATTTATGTAGTATTGTCTTTGCATTTTGCGTATGTATGTGTATGATTGCATGTGTGTGTGTGTGAATGTGTTATTGTTGTTGCTATTGTCGTTGTCGCTGTCGTTGTCATCGTTATTACTGCTGATGTTGCTGCTGTTGTCAATGTTAGCTAATAGAATTTAGAATGTAAACAAATTGAAATTATGCTTTAATGTTGCAGAATTTTATGTTTTCTATAGTTATGTTAGATCAGAAAAAAAAAAAACAGAAACACTTAACAAAAAAGCATATTCTGACTGCCTTATGACAAAGTGTAAAAAAAGAGAAAAACAAAAACAAAAATTAGCTACAACAAATCAAATTATTTTGCAATTTTATCCATCACAAAACAATATATTTTTTTATATTCTAGTTTTCTTGTGTTTTCGAAGGCTTTAAATTAATTTCAAATTAAGATTCTTTTAAAGATTCTATTATTTTTTTTAAGAAATTTGTAAAATATGCTAAATGAGCTTATTTTTATTTATTTTTTTTTAAACAAAAGACAACGGACAATGTTTTGCTTTCAAGCTTTAGATATATATTATTTTTTTTATATATCTTAATTTTTAAATATGAAAACAATTTCTATACTAAATTTTATATAATTTCAAGGCAAATCTAAAATTTATTTCATATATAATTATATATTTGAAGATTTTTTGTCCCTTGCCTCGAAGAAAAAAACAAAACGTAAAGATTTCTGCTTACAAACTAAAATTAAAATTATAGTTGAACTTCACAGCAAAATTAAAAATAAATTAAAAAAAAAAAACAAAAATGTTGAAAATTATAAACAAAAAAAATTGTAACTGAAGTTCGACTGTAGTTAGTGGACTAGAACTCTGATATTTTATAAGTATGATGATGAATGGATTATAAATTATCTAGAAATATTGTTATCGTAGTCATGAATTACAAAACTGCTAAAGTCAAACTTAATTGTTTTTAGTCCTGCCCCACATTGTGTATTTATAGTATGAGTCCCAGTGTTATTATAGTTCATTATCAGTGCTAAGTCTATGGGGAATATTTATGTTATTGTGTGTATACTTATAATGCAAAACCCAAATAAAAAAAAAGCAAAACAAAAGCAGCAACAACAAAAGAAAGAAATGCATATTATAGTATACTATATGTTATATTATGTATAGGTAAACAAACAAACAAACAAAAATGTTAAATTAGTCAGGTTCATTCACATACAGTTCCCAGCCATTCCAAGAGCGAGATACTCCAAGGTCGTTGAACCAATGCGACACGACACGACACGACCCAAAACGAACCGAACCGCCAACCCGCCTAAGCAAAAAAAAAATTTTCTATATGATATATGATGAGATATTTATATTGTGAATTTGTTACGATATTAAAACAAAAAAAGAAAAACAGAAGTAGAAGCGCAAACATTCCACATTGTATATTTATATATAGTCAAAAAATATACTTTTGCCATGATCTCTCCCAATTGAAGCTTAAGTAAAAAGGCAAAAAAAGAAAAGACAAAACGACGAATAAAAAATGAACTTGAGAAATTTGTGTTAATATTTCATTTATTTATTTTGCTTACTGTTTTTTGTGTGAATTTTTTTGTATTTTTTTTTTTGTTTTGTTTTAATGCGTATGTGTTGAAAGTAAAACAATTATATATAATAATAAATTATAACTAATTTCAATCGATGCTGTAGACAGACACGCGACCTAGACTTAAATTTGTAAATTATGCACTTTTATGTTTTTTTCTAATTTTATTTTTTGTATAATTTTTTGCTAACAAAGATGTAAAAGTAAAAATTATGATAGACGATGAATATTGTGGTTTTTGCTGCTTCAGTTAAAAATTACAAAATAAAATAATTAAAATAAATGTATTATGTGCTACAAAATTATATATTGTATGTATAATAATATATAATTAATAGATAATGTACTGCGCAGAGTTATATAATTAATAAACAAAACAAAACAGCAAAAAAAAAAATAAGAAGAAACATGTAATAAAAATTATTGAAAATTAAATTTCTTGCTGTTTTTATTTAGTAATTTGAACCAAGTTTTTTTTATTTTTATCTGCTTAAAGATAATTTGTTGTTTTATATTTTTTGGGTATGGGGAAGAGGGGACGGTCTAGCATAGATGATTAAGATTCTTCTAGGATGATGTGTGTGTGTGGGGGAAGGGCGGGTGGAGGCATTGGTGTCTTTGAAACCTGCTTAATATCTACTTCGCACTTTTTTTTTTTTTTGCTCATCATTCGTCCGAGGAAGCTCTCAAATGGGAGAATGAGATGAGTTCTCAAAACTTATCTCATCTATCTCACATTTATCTCTGTCTCTTTCTCAGGAAGTAGGAGTTGCCAGAGGACGCTATATAAAGCCTCGTCAAGTGTGTTGGTTGTTTTTTTATGATGCATTTTTGTTTACCATTTTTCATTTAATTTTTAATTATAATAATAATAATAATATTAAGATCTAATCAGAATTTTATATCAATTTGTTTGTTTTTTTTTTTGTGTTTTTGATTTTGGGATTGGCGAGCGAGGTGCACGGGGTGTATATAGATAGCACTATGGCAGTAAATAGTACATAATAATTATAATAATAATAATTAATAATATAATAATTAGAGCAATATAATATTACATATCTCTTTATAGAATCTATATATATATATATAAATAGTGGTGTGTACGTTCATTAGAAATGTGAATGCATTGTTAATGTTTAATGTCTCGGTTTATGTTTATGTTTATGTTCATTTTTACGTTTACGTTTACGTTTATTTTTCTTTTTCTGTTTCTGTTTATGATTCTATTTATGTTTATGTTTCTGTTCATGTTAATGCGTCATCATCATAAACAACATTAACATTATAATCAAAGTATATTCTATTATTATTACGTTTCAACTTTTCTCCTAAATGTTTAACAGTTTCATTTTTCAACATTATCTTCATCATCATCATCCTCTTCTCATTATCATTATTTCAATCAATCATTTACAATCATAATTGATTGATGTTTTAACAAATCCAAAAATATGAAGTTGCAATAATTTGCACTAACGATTCGATTCTTTCTTCTTCTCTTTCTTTCACGTTCACTTCCACATTCATAATCACTTTCTATTTTGCATTTTCGACAATTTCAATAATAAATATATATATATATATATATATAAATATATATATTAAACTAAATTGGAATCATCACGATGGTTTGATAATTTGATCATTTTGGTAACATTGATGTAACAATTTGAGAGGCATTAATACTTGACATACAAAAAAAAAAAAAACAGTGGCAGCTATTTACCTAATTCAACATTATCAAAGTCATCAAGTTACCAAGCTATCTATATATATATATATATATGTGTGTGTCTAAATATCGTGAAAATTCCTATTATTATTGTTATTATAATAGTTGCCTATTGGCGGATCAAAATGCCAACCAGGGATGATGTAATAATGATTCCTTGGAGCGATCACCATAGTCATAGGTTAATTCTTCGCCTGGTTCAATATCATCTTTGGCGAGCAGCACCAAATGTGGCCGTTGCTTGATAACAACCACTTTTGTCATTAGGTTTCCATTCCGTGAATGATTAATGAGGCGACCCAATTTGCCAGTGTCAACAGTGGCATCGATGCAATATTGTTGATTCTTATGCTTAAAATAGTACATATAACAGCCGGCATTCTCGTCAAGTGCATAGCGACGTTCACGTTCAGTGGCCTCACTAATGGCTATCAAATCGCCAACATATTCGACAACGAATTCGTTACGCTTAAAATGACGTTCGGCAACAACGCCGCGTCCCTTGCCCATAAAGTGTCGCACTTGTAGACCCTCACAGCGTTCCTCGAGTACAGCTTGTTCTAGATTACGCATCATTTCCTCTTTAACCGCTGTTTTAGTTTTACGAACACTACGACGAACAGGAAAGAAATCGGTCATCTCACGATTACCATTTGTGGCGGCCAATGGTTGGGATTTGGAGACTGTTGTCTTTGCTTTTGTTGTCTTGGCAGGAGCTTTTGGCTTAACATTAACGGCAGCGGATGCTCTAGGTACTACTGTTGGTTTAGGCATTGCTTTTCTTGCTTTGTTCAGATTCTCACGTTCTTCGGCTGCCTTGAGCAGTGCATTGACATCATCGTCGTCTTCATCTTCTTCAGCAAAATCATCGTCGTCATCATCGTGTACAATCACAACCGCATCTTCATTTGTCATAGAGCTGGGACTATTGCTGCTGGGATGTTGTTCTAGCTGTAATTGTTGCTGTTGTTTTTGTTGTTGCTGCTGCTGCAGTTGTTGTTGTTGCTGTTGTTGTTGTTGTTGTTGTTGCTGTTGGTAAGGCGCTTGTGGCTTTGGCTGATTCAGTCTACGTCGCGACTTGCAACCATTTGTTGCGGCCAGTTGCATCTGTAATTTACGTGGCGATTTTCTTGGCGACGGCACCTCACCCTTTGGCATTGTCTTAATGGGTGAGGGGCAAAGGATGCGATGTGGCGTCGCTGGTTTACGATGTCGCAAGCCTGCTGGTGATGTGCCAGTAGGCATAACTAAACTACAAGCGACACCACTATCGCAGGAACTACTATCATGTTGGTCCAATTCATAGCCATGCTGAACCACCACTGGCTCCTGTTGCTCCTGCTGCAAATGCTGCTGTACATCAAGTAACTGCTCCTGCTCCAGATCATGACCATTGAGCGTAACAATCTGATTGAAACGTCCATTAAGCACACATGAATTGAGCACAGATGGTGGCGATGAGAATACAGCATTAGATAGCTCAAAGCTCTTATTGATACGTATACTAGATGCCTTGGTGGGCGTACGATCTATATCCAATGTTAACACTGGCTCTTGTAAAAATATATTATCGCATGTGCTGCTGCTGCTATGCGATGAACTGTGACTGTCCCGCAGTGCTGAGCGATGTGTCTGAAATGCTACTGTATTTAAAGCTCTATCTCTATCTGAATCTGTATCAATATCTGCTGTCTGTGTGACTGTATTTATTATAACTGTAGCACTAGCAGCTGTGTCTGTTTGTGTGTGTGTGCTATCCGTTTCTGTGTCAAGATCCTCGTCATTTTGATATGCTGCAGAACTGTGACTGGTTGTGGGCGATGATATCGATTGTGTATCATATAGCAGAACTTCCTCTTCACCATCTTCCACTGTAGTTGTCACTGTAATTGTTGCTGCCACTTCGTCATCTTCTGATATTGTTATTGTCTTTTGCTCTTCATTTATTATTGTTGGTATTACTGCATTTTTTTTGGCCGCTGCATTTGCTTTGAAGAAGTTCTCGATGGTTCGCGTTTGTGAGCGCGTTGCCAACGGAACCCCTACGAAAGCGATTATAGGGAAGGGGAAGCAAAAGGGGTAAGTGTAAGCTAACCTCAAAATGTAGGCAAAAAAAAAAAAAAAATAAAATAAAATAAAAAAAATACGTACCTATTGTGCGGCCAGCTTCAGGTTTGGTAGTTGTTATGCTTGTTTTATTGTTGTTGTTGTTGAGATTTTCATTGGCCTTCATGAGGCGGCAGTCTTTACGCTTTGGGCTAGCAAAATATTGATCCTCCAGTAGATTATTGCTGACCGTCACAGCCGTGGGAGGCATAGAAGGCACCGACAACGTATCAATGTTTGAGGTTACCACCATTAGGGCGGGCTCTTTGGAAGGCCGTGCTCGTCGACGAACCATTATCATTTATGTAGCTCTTTGTTGTTGCTTTTATTTTTCTCTTAATATTTTTTAAATGGAAGGGGGGATGGAAATCCGTCCGTCCGTCCAATTTCAAAAATTATACTAAGGCAGCAAATTTGGTACAACAATAACACGCGCACACTAGGAAAACAGAAAAACAGACTGCAATTTGCATAAGTAGAAACAAAACGGAGACATTAAAACTTTTTTTATTTTGCCCTCCCGCTCACGTTCCCACCACACTTAACAACAACAACAGCGACAGCGCGCGTACAGTTTTTGCCCCTCGACAAAAATATCGTTCGTTCTGTGTGTGCGTTGTTGTTGTTGTTGCTGTGTTGCTTGTGTCGCACGAAACGAACAGCAAGAGGAAGAGAAGAGACGAGAGCAAAAGAACTGAACTGAACTGTAAATGAAGCCCACCTATTATTTAGTTAGGTTTAGGTATTTTTTTTTTATTAAATTCCGACGTCATACGCAACAGCGCATCTTTTTAAATCTTTTCAATTGTTTCGCACACATTGTTTTCTGATATTGGCCGCCTTATTATATTATTTTTCAGCCAATATGCACTTTTCTTTTTCCGCAAACTTTTTTTTGTGTTTTATATTCCGTTTTGCAGTAGAGTTGTTGATATCTAATCGATACACCATATGAATATCGATAATGCAGTGTGTAGATCGAACACAAACGAAAGCAATTCAGAACGAATTGTATTTTTATTAAATTGTAAATACATCATAGAAAGCAATGTAAAAAAAAAATTACGAGCTTTGATTTGTTTATAAGAACAAAGTAAATTTTGATCAAATTAATTTCAAATAGCTATCAGTAAATAATGAATAAATTCATTAGTCGTTTTTCAACACTGTCAAGGCCGTGGTGGCGCGCAAACTATCGTTGATTGTTTACATATGTGATAATCGATAAATGCAAGCCGTTTTTAGCCATCAGCATCAAATGCCAAGCGAAATTCGCGAGGCGCGCGTGGAAAAATATTACATTTCGGCAAGCGGAGTAATATCATTGTTAAACAGTTCATAAACTTTAATGTAAACGGCATTAAAAGTAGCCACGTGTAGTTATTAATTAAATTGCGATCACTACATATTAATGAACGGCCAATATCAGTTGTAAACTTGCAAAAATAAAAATTGGGCGCCTTTTATTGAGGCCAGTTATTTTTTACCTCTGAGCCTTGTGCCCAGCCCTGCTCCTGGCCGCGCGCGCATAGACTGTTTTCTTACAGTGAATATTAATATAGAATAGGCAAATAGTGACTTAAATAAATTAGCAGAAATGCCAATTTGCAAACGAGATGGCTTCGATGTCAATCAAACAGACGACAAAAATGAAACATTCCACGACAACGATTTGGTCTTTTGTTGCTATATCACCAAGCGCATATTTCGTGATTACGAGTAAGTAGATTTAATGTTTTAGCTTTTCGTTGCTATTTTAATTTGTTTCGCGAATTCGTCTGCTCTGGTACAACAATCACAAAGCAAACACAACGCTAAAGTATACAACAAAAGCGACGCCTGATGAACGCATGCTTCATTTTACTCAAGCGATAGAAATGCGATGTGCATAGCCAAAGCAAAAACAATTGTGTTATTTCGGTCTGGTGAAGGTGGGGAGACGCTAGCTAGCGCCGTCGATGTCGGCGGCGGCTGTGTAAGAAAGCGCGCCAACTAAATTCACAGCTGCTCAACGTGGCGTTGCCACTTAGTTGCATTTTATTATCATCTATGAAAAATTGCAATATTTTCACTTCAAATATTTTACTTTTATTTTGCTTAAATGTTATTTATATATGTACATATATACTTTTTTTTTATAAAATATGCATGTTATTGAAAAAATGTTTAGCATAAATCTACCTAAAAATATATTATTTGTAATATTGTTATGATAGGTCAGTTAAGTTAAAATTTCATCTAATTTAAACTTTGTTCTTGAGTGTCGTTTTCTCTATAGCTAAATACAATATTTTTTAAAACCATTTAAATATGTAATATAAGCGTAACAAATATTTAACATATCGAAATAAACTACAATTTGTTAAGTCTGACACTTTGAGTGTAGATTGGTAAAATAAGAGTAGTACGTATAAGTTTAACGAAGTAGATCTATAAATTGTATGAATGTATTTATAAAAT
>JBAMBR010005324.1:0-21979 GCA_037044475.1 Zaprionus obscuricornis | reverse complement strand
GTGGTACGAGAGTCTTCTGTCATTGTTTCTAATTTACAAAATCAAAATCAAAAATCCTTAATTCAAGTATCCAACCGAAAGCACAAATTTGCAAAGAAGAGAATTAAAGAGAGCAGAAGATGGGGCGTTGATATCCTCAAAAACAAATTTTTCATTGTACAAGTTAAACCATTCCATTGATACAATCGAAAGCATTTTAAAATTCATCTTAAAGAACAGACATCAACGGAGAAATAGAACGTTAAATGATGATGTACAGTAAACAATATCTTTACCCGCATTCGGTCAAAAATGTAGTTAACCAGGAAACTAAAAGGTTGTGGCCATAAAAAACATATTAATACCTAGTAGAAGTCCTTACAATTCCCCGGTACGGGTATTAGGAAAAAAGACTTTAACGAAAGCGGTTGTAAAAAAATCGGTTAGTAATTGACTGAAAAAAACAAACCGATAATACCAGCCCAGACAGGTATCCTATGCTTGATTCTATAGTAATATTAGCTAAACTTGGAAAAGCACTATTATTTTCAACAATTGATTTATAATCAGGTTATCATCAAATTCTGATGAAAAACGCGAATATTCGAAATAAGCGTTTTCCAGCCATTCGGGCTAACGAATGCACCAAGAATGGATAATGTTTTACTAGATTAAATCGGTAAAACATGTCACATGTATATGGATGACATAATAATGTTCTCAGAAACTGCCAATCAACATTTTGATGATTTACAAGAAATCATTGAAATCGTATTTAAAGCAAAAATGAAAATTTCTTTGTAGAAATCTAAATTTTTTCGAAAAGAAACAGAATTCCTTGGATGTATAAAAATAAACCCACAAAATTATAAAAGCAGACCCCCAACGGTTAAAACAATTGTAGAATACCCTCCGCCTAACAATTTAAGAGAACCACGTATTTTCTTAGGATTAACCGAATATTACAGAAAATTCATAAATATCTCGTAATTCTCAGAAATTACCTGTACGGATAATTAAGAATACAAGTAATAATAATAAATAGTAGGATTATAGGTAATGATGAGTGTATGGGAATAGAGAAGGTAGATTAGAGAATGAAGCTGGTAGGTAATAGTAAGCAGCGTCTGGCTCCTGTGGTACGGCCGTGTAGCAATGCTTCACATGAGGTTAAACGCCGCTTACTATAACTCCTGTTGTCTACTCCTCTCGGCTCTCCTCTGCTGGATCATTGTGTCCGCCGAGAGATCGCTGATCAGACTCCACTTCCTCTTTGAGAGTAGCATGAGTGGCACGACGGTGGCCACTGAGAGACAGCCTCCTAGCTCGACTTCAACCCGTCTCCTGACCTCCAAATATCTTCCACACGCAAGAAACACTTGTTAAGCGTCCTCAACTGTCCTCGGCTGGCATGAAGGCATGAGAGCAGAGTTCCGATGGGTCATGACCGTTTCTCTTTAGGTAGCTCCTAAAGCATCCGTGCCCACTCAGGATCTGCGTCAGGTGTAAGTTTGTTTTTCCATGCTTCCTCGAAGTCCATTCCTCTATGCATGGTATGAGTTGATTCGTCCATCTACCTTTTGTAGAGTTGTTCCACTTAGTTTGCCAGTTCCTCCATAACTCGTCTTTTGCTGATGCCCTAATTTCCTGTAGACGGACGCTCTCTCCCTGACGAACTTTTCCAGTGGAGGGACTCCAGCTATCACGAAAGCCGCATCTTCTGAGATAGTTCTAAAGCCACTTATAGTTCGAATTGCGTTTTGCCTCAGTATCGAGGACAGCTTTGATCCGTAGCTTTACGTGTTAAGTGCTCTAACCCATATTGGCGCTGCGTGCTATCAACCTGGTCACGCTGGATAAAAGGATTCTTTTGCCTTGCTTAGGTCCTCTATTGTTGGCCATCAAGCGAGACAGTGCTCTATTTGACCGGGCTGCTTTCAGACTAGTGGCCTCCAGGTGTTCGCGAAAGCATAGTCTGGTGTCTATCAGCACTCCAAGGTATTTTACCGCCCGTTTTGATGCAATAACCAGAATTTGTGCTGTCTCTACTCGTTTACGGCTGCTTATTAGCACAGCTTCCGTTTTATGGGGAGCCAGTTCCAATCCCACAGATTCCAGCCAGCGCTGGATAAGCTCGATCGCCGTATTGCAAATTCTTTCGGTGTCCCTCAACTCCTTAGCGACCACAAGGACGGCTGGAATTCGCCATTTTTGGCATCGATGCCTCGCAGGCCTCATCCAAATCTGTCATGACCCTAGCAACCATGTGTTCCACTGGTCCTTCTGCCACTAAGTCACTCAAGCGATCAGCGAGAAGCTGAACGTTTAGTTAGTCAGAGCTGATAGTCACTAACCGGTTGCCGATGCTAAACCTAATGGCAGAATGGTCGCTCGCGGTGTAGAATTTGCAGACCTGCCACTCGGCTGAGTGCGAAAGAGAGCTGCTCGCAAATGTTAGGTCTATTACAGAACCAGTTCCTTCCCTAGCGAAAGTGTTCTCAGTCCCTTGATTATTAAGTCTAGGGACTCAAACGTCTCCATGACCAGCCGTCCTCGCTGGTTTGTGTAGGGACTTCCCCAATCTGCCGCGGCATTAAAGTCCCCGGCCACTATGGCCGGTGAGTGGCCCCGCACGTCAGCCACAAGTCTGTCGAGGATGTTGGCGTAATCCACTATGGGTAAGCTTGGCGCTAGGTATACGCTGAATACGTGGACGAAACCTCGGTCCGCGTGCAGGTGGCCGAAGGGCAACGGAGTCCTCCCACATATCCAGATGGTCGCCTTGCCTGTCGAGTTCCGATCCCAGTCTGTGCCATCTCTATTCCTGTGAGGTTCGCTAATAATCGCAATGTCCGAATTGTTTTCCCTGGCGGCTTTCCTTAGCAGGTCCTGGGCCGCTGCGCAGTGATTTAATTTCAGCTGGAGTAGGTTCATAATTTAGTTGGCAGAACTTTCTTCCCTACCGAATCGCAATTCCGGCTTCCCGCCTGGTGGTTTGTGTCAGTCATGCCTCCGGCCGCACACCGATAGCAGTTGGCAGAATTGGGGCATGATGCCACTTTTTGTCCTGTCTTTCCGCATCTGATGCAACATGTAGACCTGTCGAGGGCGCTTTTGCATCTTTCAGCTGTGTGACCAAAATCCAGGCACTTAAAGCAGCGGGCCCTTTGATCCTGCTCTGACACCCTGCAGCGCGTCCATTCCATTTTTAGCTTCCCTAATTCTAGGATCTCCGTGGACCACTGTGGAGGGATCAGGACACTAGCTACCTGAGTTCCTAGATATCCCGGGGGTAAGCTCCTTACTTTGCATAGGCGGGCTGGTATTCCCGCTTGCTCTGTGAGGGCTTTGGTCACCTCCTTGCTGGCGAGATCGTCCAAGTCGCGGATAGCCACCTGCGTTTCTTGGGTCAGTGCTCGGACCTCAGCACAGTCTCCCAGCGCTGTCTCAATAACCTCCTTGAGCCTGGACGTACTCTCAAGGCCCGATCCGTTGAGCTCCAGAAGAAGGTCGCCCTTTTGAGTTCTCCTTGCATTTGCTACCTGATCGCATACTGATTTTAGTCTGTCGTCCTGCCTTCTGGTGACCAAGGAGAGTATCTCGCTGTAACTAAGCTCACCTTTCACGCATACGACGTCTGGGCGCGCCTTTGCCTCTTTCAGCTTTATATGCCTCGTCGCGACTACTTTCCACTCCTTCATAAATTTGTCGTATTTATTCCTTTTTGGGGGTGTAGCCCTCTGCGCTGAGGTCCCAGGCGTTTGGGGGTTCCTTCCTTCATTTTTTCCATGCCGGACGTGGCATGGGCCTATAAGCTTTTCAATACCATGCCCATCTCCTCCACCATCGCCTTCAGACTGACGGACGTGTACATATATGTACATGTGGTTATGTGTTGGTGTGTGCAGGCATTGTCAGCTCGGACAAAATATGATTTTTGAAGTTTTCAGCTTCCTTTAGTTCCTAAACCGTGAAAATGAATTGTTTAATAACTTTTTTGTTTCTTAGCCAATCCGATACCATTTTTTCAGGACTGTTTTATATTGATGTTTAAATGTACCCTTCAATACAATTACAAGTCTTTAGTGTCTCCCAAAATGTTTTGGGCGTATTGTGAGCGAACGGGACGTGGCATCTAAAGTTTGAAATAAATTCGATCATAGTACGCTATGCAGGAGCCTACATAACAAATTTGGTATCTCCAGCATAGTTTAGAAGTTATTTGCGTTCAAAGAGACAGATGAACAGACAGACGGACATTTGCGTTTGAAATTTGATTTAAATTTTTTATTTTCGGTGTATACAGATTTGTGCTGTTGAGTGCTGTTTATGGGGTATGCCACGCCTCCTTTTGCCTGTTACGCACATTTTTACAAAGTTAATTTACCCTTTTTTACCCATTTTCATTACAGGGTATTACAGGGTATAAAAAGTTAAGGTTGATAGCATTCGACTGCATGATGTCCTCTAACAAACAGCAGCAAACAAAGTAATTCCATATGGTAATATTAAACAAATATTATACATGACCTAGAGCCGAGACTTGGTTGAGTCAGGGAAAAAGTAGTTGCATATAATTTAGCTAAGTGAAAGGCACTTGATAATTAAACGATCTTCAGCTTTGCAGATTTTACGTATATGTACATATGTATATTATATACGGTGCTCATTATTGTTTTACAAAGACTACCTGCACAATATACTCTTAACGTATTTTTCAATAGGTACTGGGTAAAGATATAAGAAAAATCTTATAGTAGACTAACGCACAACGAGTGCTTAAGCGCAATTCTTATGGTTAAAATGTTTATGGTTAAAAAACCGCACATACAACCATTGGTGCACGGATAAGCGCAGAATAAAACAACTAATGAACAACAGACGTGTGCACCCGTGTGTCAAATACCCTGCACCCTTGAATAAAATATAACTGTACTTAGGTTATGTATCTCACAACCTCATATTGATGTGCTCTTTGTGTGCATGTGTATGTGTGTGTGTTTATACACAAACGTTAAATGCGTTGCGTTGACAGCTCTAGCTAGTAATAATGGCTTGTAGGCGTACCAAATTTGGTGTCTGTAGCTCTTATGACTTACAAATTATTTGCATTCAAACGGACGGACAGACGGACATGACCAAATCGAGTCTGCTATTGCTCCTGACCAAGAATATATATACTTTGTGTTCCTTCGGTCTGTTACGCACAGAGTTAATATACACTTTTTCACCCATTTTCAATAGGTACAGGGTATGAAAATGATACTTACTTGTGCCGCCAAATGAGAAATCGCCTAAGATTGTTCGCATTAGAAGAGAAAAATAAAAAAAATGTCAAGCGAAAAAGAAAGCATAATGCAAACGGGTTAGTACCGAAATTTTTTGAACAAAACCGATAAACGTAATGTTATAAAAAAGAATAGAAAATAAAGGTTTTCTTCGGTATACCGAATATTACATACCCTTACAAAATTAAAACAAATCACATTACAAATATAGAACTTATATACATAATGAGTAATTACGATCTATTGACTATTTAAGTTAATGAATGGCTTTAAGAATTTTCGATCGTTGTTATGAAATATGAGCCGATCCGACTGGAACCATTTAATTCTAATTTATACAATAAAACGGTCTTCAAGTAAATTTTCAACCAGATAATTTGAATATGGAGACTAATTTATATTCAAACAACAGACAGAAGAATTGATATATAATTGGTATAAAGTTCGTAAAGGTATAATAAAAAAAGAGTATACAAATTAAACATTATATATCATATTATTTTAATACATAATAAATTATTATTATTATTTCTTTTTTTATGGGCACCAGCATGTATGAGAAAAAAGAGAAAAAATACATATAGTTAGAGCAATTAAAAAATTAAAGGGGAATATATATAATTTACGTATAATTTCATATAATTTATGGTGTATATAATTTATATATAAAGTAGATTTTACTATGATGATTGTTTGATTCCTTGTACTTACTTGTCTCACCCGTGGTACAAGTAGCTGGTGACGAAGGTGGACCACGTCCAATATTGTTAACAGCAATGACATAAAACTCATATTCCGTATAGGGACTAAGAGCACGAACCACATAATACATAGTTATAATGCCACTTATTTCACTAAAAGCTTGATTCGCATTTTTTGGCTTGTACTGTATAACGTAATATTGTAAATCTTCGGGACCCTTATAGGACCACTCTAGACGCACAGAAGTCGCTGTGACCTCAGAAATTTGCACATCTGTCGGAGCCGTGGGTAAAGCTACAAATGACAAATGTATTAAAGCATTTATATAATTATCTTTAGTAAGTAATCGTAAGTATAATTTTACTCACATTGCACCTTAACGACAGATACCGCTTCGATTTGGCCAAGTGATGATGCAGCTATGCATGTAAAATTTGCACTTTCCTGTATATTATCCAACTGCAACACATTTCGACCAATTGGTATATCGTTCTCTGGCGTCAAGTCATGTGCACCTGTATAGAAAGTTTAGTTTAATGGATTTCCGATTCTTTAAGCTGTAAACTCTACCTTTCATCCACTTGACATGTGGCATTGGCGATCCGACAGCAATGCATGATAAATTTAGATTTGAACCTAACATAACTTCACTAATTTGCTCTGGTGGTCGAGAGAATGTTGGTGGAACACGACGTACTTTCACATATAAATTGGTCGCTTTCGAGTGCTCTGTGCCAATGGAATTCTCTGCAACACATTCGTATTTACCCTGATCCTCTTCATGACTATTGTTGATTTGCAAGATTCCTTGAAACGAAAGATAGACAAATTGTAAATGATACTTGGGATAATAGTAACTTTATGACTTAGGATGAGATAGTTATTTCTTAACTTATTGGCAGGTAAATACGTTAGGCAAAGTAACGGTATTGCATAGATTTCTGTAAAAGGTGAACTGACTTAAACGTGAACTTTACGCTACCTTTGAACAGGCCAATTAGCAATAAAGGGTTTTACCCTATCCCTGTATAACGGTTAGCTTTTACCTATCCATCTTGTAGACTACCTGATTAACCTATATTAGGCCGGAATTTGTATACTGAGTAACTCAGTTACTTATTGGCTAACAAACGTAAAGCATTATCATGCTACGCTTACATATATTATTATATTTTTTAAGTGTCTGGGCATATCGAGTCAACACTTATTATGCAAGTAGCAGTAATTTGGAATCTGTAGCGATGGCTGAACAATTCGCAATGCTTGATGCACTGGATTTGGCTGATAGACCAAGACGTATGACCCAACCAGCAGAATTTCACAATTCTGCATCAAAGTTTTTACTAGAAGTTTATAATGATATCAACGAGGAACAGGAGCCGCTGGATGTTTTGCATCAGCGACACAAGCGTTCAATAGACGATGATATTTTGGTTACACAAGAAGATAGACAGGAAATCGCTAGCTGTAATAGTATTTTAACATTCTCAAGTCGCCTCAAATCGCAACAAGACAAAGATATAAATATAAATTTTAATACAAACGACGTACCCAGAGATCTTTATCTTGAGCAGGCAATGCTACGAATCTATAAGCTGCCTACTCTTCAAAAGCGGCAGGTAAATGTGACAATATCCATTTATCGAAGCCTTAATAATCATCCACATTCGAGTGCATCTCCCCACGTCTATCGCATTCTGCAATCGGTAAATACGACAACGAGCTATAAAGGTTGGCTAGAATTCAATTTGACGCAAACTCTTCGCGCCTGGCTGCTTCCCAAGAGCATGCAGCCGCCGCGTCGTGAGTTGCGCATTTCGGTTAGCTCTAAGGCAAACTTAAGTGCCCTAAACCTTGGTCTAGTGGCGCCACAGACACGCTCCAATTTCGAACCCTTTATTGTCGGGTATTTTAATGGACCCGAATTGTTGGTCAAGGTACAAAAGTTGCGAGTCAAACGTGAGTTGCAGAAACGTAAAGCTGTGTTGCTGAATGCACATCAAATGCCACCACCGCCAGAAGTTTATAGACCGCCACAGTCCTGCCAACGTCTCAACTTTACCGTTGACTTCAAGGAGCTCCAAATGCAAAATTGGGTCATTGCTCCGAAAAAATTTGAGGCATATTTCTGTGGCGGGGGTTGTAATTTCCCGCTGGGTACCAAAATGAATGCAACGAATCATGCAATTGTACAGACTTTGATGCATCTAAAGCAACCGCATTTGCCTAAACCTTGTTGTGTTCCTACTGTATTGGGTGCAATCACAATACTGAGATATCTAAACGAGGACATTATCGATCTGACAAAATATCAAAAGGCGGTAGCCAAAGAATGTGGCTGTCACTAGAAAAGAAACATCAAGGAAATCAATTAAGTCCTTTTCAGTAGGTTAAGTCTCAAAACAAATAAATTAAAAACAATCTGAAGTTTTTACTGTATAAATTATATTCTTGACATAAGCTGTTGCTCTATCAGCTTTATATCTCGAATCAAAACCTTTATCATTTTAATCTTTTATCCTGATGTATGATGTATATTTAAACTGTAAATATAAGGAGTTATAATATCTTAAATTTATCAATCAATTTGAAAATCAATTCGTGTTGTGTTTGTGTACATTTTTCATTGTTTTGCTTTATCTTTTGGCCTTTGAGACCATGAATTTAGTGAAGTAAATCCATTCTTCACCACCTTTAAAAATTACAGTCATTCGTAAAATGGTCGTAAAACGGGCGAAAGAATTTGCCTTATTTTTATGTTGAGGGACCGAGAGTCGTCGGCGGGGACAGTTTCGATGAGAGAAAGCAACACATAAAAATTAACACAATTTTTATATGACATACTGTACGCCGCATATAATCTGCCCGGGTCTATGCAATATTGAGCGTGTATTATGTGAACAACACACATATAATGAGTAATAAACTGTTGAAGCTCCATTATATTTTTATATTACCAATAAACAGTGAAATACTTAATACTTTGAGACTAATTCTGATGTCAAATATTAGATCAAGTTATTTTGGATTTTTGCCACGCCCCCCACCGCCTCCACAGATCGATAAAAACCATTTTGAACACACTACAGGCCCTACACCCATCCAAGCCACACGACTGAATTTTGGTACAAAGTTAGAATATGTTTATCTATATCTATATAAATATCTAAATTTGAGAGGCGTCTCTATAGCGTACAGTTCTAACCCCACAGACGGCAACAATATTTTAGTGTTTTTATACTCGGTGCCCATTGGGTACCAAGAGTATATTGGGTTAGTGACAGCAGCAAATGTATGTAACACCCATAAGGAGGCATGGCCAACCCCATAAAGTATATATATTCTGACTCAGGATCAACAGCCGAGTCGATTGGAGCATGTCCGTCTGTATGTCCGTATGAACACACAGATCTCTGAGACTATAAGAGCTAGAGACTTAATTTTTTTTGCAAAGTGCTTGTAGTATTTGCAGGCAGATCAAGTTTATTATGGATTTTTGCCACGCCCCCCCCCCCCACCGCCTCCACAAATCGATGAAAACCATTTTGATCACACCACTTCACCCACACACAGTCAAGCTACTTTTGGTACATAGTTAGAATATGTTTGTTTGGGCGTTGTGTAAAAATTTGGTACAGATCGGATTATTAACATGGAAGTTATACACATTTCAAATTCCAAAACTTGAGAGGTGTCTCTATAGCGTAAGCTTGTCTCACCCCATACACAACGGCAACATTAAGTTAGTGTTTTTTCTCTTTCACACTTGTAAAGAGTTGGGCACCGAGTATTAAATAGTCAAGCATATTCGACTATAGTTTTCTTACTTGTTTCATTCTCACACTTGTAAAGAGTGTGGTTCAGTGGTTAGAGGGTTGAACTTGCGATCTAGTGATCCGTGATCACAATATAAGTAAATGTAATAAAATGTATAATTCTTAATTACTTTACGAAAATGTATTAATGTTAATAAATATATATATGTTGGAATTAACTTAAAATTGGCGAGTGCGCAGCACGAGCTAAATAAATTTATAAATATAAATATATATATAATTGCGTTATGGTAAATAATTATACCGTAACAATATATGATGTTAATTAAGAATAACAAGTAGGGAAGGCTACAGTCGGGTACACCCGACAGTAAAATACCCTGCACTCTTGAATAAAATGTAACTGTTCTTATATGCTTCGCACTCGCCTTGGTCACACTTGCTGTCCTATTCCTTCGTGCACGTGTGTGTATGTAAGTATTCGCTTTCTTATATATTTTATGTAATTGTTTAATTGTTAATAACTTTTGTTTTTTAATCAATCGATACCATTTTTTCAGGACTGTTTTATATCGTTGCTTAAATGTTCCCTTACAAGTCTCTAGTGCTTATTGAAGCTGAGATATGAGAAGCGTTAAAAGGTTTTTGGCGTATTGTGGGCGAACGGGGCGTGGCATCCAAAGTTATATGGGAACCTACATACCAAATTTGGTGTCTCTAGCTCTTATAGTTTAGAAGTTCTTTGCGTTCAAACAGACAGACAGACTGACATTTGCACAAACCTAATATACCCTTTTTTACCCATTTTCAATAGGTACAGGTTATAAAAAAGATTTCATTTTTATTTAGTTGAGTTTATATTTTATTAAGAGTGTATAGCTTGAACGTTTACATGGAACTGAATTCTGCTTATTTCTAACTTAAGATTATGGCCTCGCTCTGCTTATTGAAAAATAAGCTGTTTTGTTTTTCTCTGGAAAGCTCAAGAGATTTTGCCAAATATGATTATGATCGCAGTGAAGCTGAGATCGGCATTTGCGTTTTATTTTGTTTACAAAATGAATGCAGAGCAGCGAGCTGTGTTTTTGCTGACTGTTTATATTTTATGTATGTGTATATGGGTATATTTGTATGTGTAGTGAGGGAGATATTATGTCACTCGCCCCTCCTTTAGAAGAATGCTTGTCCTCAAGTATTTATATTCGGATATAATGGTGTGAGTTTTCCTAATTCTTCTTGCTCATCTTTTTGATTTATTCTTTCTTGATTGTTTTCATCAGATTTATCGTTTGATTTTATTTGTTTTTTTTTATACTCGGTGCCCATTGGGTACCAAGAGTATATTGGGTTAGTGACAAGAGCAAATGTATGTAACACCCATAAGGAGGCGTGGCCGACCCTATAAAGTATATATATTCTGACTCAGGATCAACAGTCGAGTCGATTGGAGCATGTCCGTCTGTACGTCCGTATGAACACACAGATCTCGGAGACTATAAGAGATAGAGACTTTTTTTTTTTTTTTGCCAAGTGTTTGTAGTGTTTGCAGGCAGATCAAGTTTATTTTAGATTTTTGCCACGCCCCCCTCCGCCTCCACAAATTGATAAACACGATTTTAAGCAAACCCAGCCAAGCTACAAGAATGAATTTTGGTACAAACTTAGAATATGTTTATCTTGACGTTGTGTACAAATTTGGTACAGATCGGATAATAAACATTAAAGTTATGCACATTTCAAATTTCAAAAGTTGAGAGGCGTTTCTATAGCGTACGCTTGCTTGCTGTTCTCACCCCACACACGACGGCATCATTAACTTAGTGTTAGAGGGTTGAACTCGCGTGCATGAGGTCCGTGGTCGATTCTCGAGACGATTTTTTTATTTTTTTTTTTTAGATTTTTTTTTATTTCTTTTTTTTAGATTTTTTTTTTATTTTTTTTTTTTTTTAAATTAACTTAAAATTGGCGAGTGCGCAGCACGAGCTAAATAAATATATAATAAAACTTTGCTCACCGAGTATTATATAGTCGAGCACACTCGACTATAACTTTCTTACTTGTTTTTTAATGATTTGTTGAGGCACGTTTTTAAACTTATAGAAAAAAAATATAAAATACAGAGGTTGTGATTATAATAATTTTATATGTTTTATTCTCCTTGGCATGTTCAAAAATAACTTCCCTTGCCTGATAATACGACAGGGGTTTAGGCCTACTTATGTTGTTCCTAACATACACATTTTGTGTGTAATCTGAATTTATGTTTGATACGGATATTTCATTAAGAGTTAGTGAGCAGTTGTAAATTCTTATGAAGTTGTTGCCTTCAATGATAATATTGTTTTTAATACAATTTTGATTTAAATTCGTTTTTGGCAATTGCCATGTGATAACTATGTTTGGCTCTATAAAATTTATTTGTGAGCTTTGGTGTGTTTTGGCATAACTGCAGCTAGTATCGGTTTGCTTAATGATGCCCATTAGGCGAGTGTTTGTAATTTCTTTTTTAGTGTTTTTGTTATACAATTTGTTTTTATGTAAATAATATTTGTATTGAGTTTGGTCTTGCAAAACATTTTTATCGCTATCTGGATAGGGTACTATTTCATATACAGGTATTTTATTTATCTGCCTTGGAATATGTGAAACGATAAGAATTTCATTTGAATCGGATCTAAGCCAAGTTGATGTTTTTATGCCAAGAAGTGTCTCGGAATTGACATGAGACAAAAAATTATGATTCAATAATTTTGGATTAAATATTCCCATTCTGGCCAATTGCATGCCCATTTCTAAAAACGAATGTTAAGGTACCTGGTTTGGGTCCTGAAAATATTTATTGTCATTAATTATTTTTGTTTTTGATACTTTGTTTTATAATAAACTCCTATCTTTCCTCTTTTGTTCTCTTGATAGTGATCTTTATCTATTTGTTCTGATTTTCGGTAAGGGTTTACTATTTTTCCCTTCTGCAAAGCTGTCTGCCTGAATTTGGTGTTTACCTTAAAGTCTTCTCTTTTTTCGTTCTCTTTATTTATTTTGTTTTGCTTAATTTCTTGCTGTCGATAGCGTGGGGTGCCAGTGTAAAGCAGTATATTGTGGGTCTGTGTAGAGATATGGTCCTGTCGATTTTCATTGCTTTATTTTCTAAGTTATTATCTGTTTTTATTATTCGTATCTTCTCATTTAGAGTTTTGTGTACTCGTTCTATATCTCCTATTCCTGTCTTACTAGTTGTGATTTCCACTTTTACATTTTCTTTTTCTAACCAATCTTTAAGAGATTGGCTTGTCATGCCTGGGTCTTTGTCGAATTTTATTGTTTCAGGTTTTCCCATGTAGTTAAATATTCTGGTTAGGCCTCTTTTGATTTCCAGCCAATCCTTTCCTTTCATTTCTTCAACGGCAATAAATTTTGAGTACATGTCAATGCAAGTCAAATAATTAATATTTTCAACGATATAAATATCTGAGACATATTTTTCTCTACAGTAATCGGATTCAGGTGTCAATTTTAAAGTGTGTTTGGTAGGTCTAATGCTCTGATTTAGAAACTTCACATTCATTTATAATATTTTGAATTAGGTTTTGTGCGTCTGGATAATAATATGTTTCTTTAAAGAGTTGGGTCATTTTTTTCTATCCCTGGGTGTAATAATTTAGTATGATTTGTTAGAATAATTTCTTTAAAGGCTGCGTAAGTTGGTACGTCTTGTAAAATAGTCATGCTGCGCAAGATTTGGGTATTACTTTTATTTATTGTTTCTTTGTATGCTCTTTGAAGCGTCAGAAAGTCAGCATCACTTTCGATATAAAGTGTTGAAGTTTTGGTTGCAAAATGTTCTATCATAATGTTTTTTGCTTGTTCAAAATCAATGTTAATATAATTTATTAGAGTTCTAGTTTTATTGAAAAACGTTTCAGTTTTAATTTCTTCTTTATTAGTTTTTATAAATTGAACTTGTCTTTTAAAGACATTGAGAGGTCTCTCAGTGATTTCAATTAAATCGGAATTATCTTCCTCGGCGCTGTGTATGGTTGCTTCTGTTTCCAGAGCGAAATTCTCTTTTATTTTAATTCTTGACAGTGCATCTGCCACGTGATTATCTTTGCCTTTTACGTAATTTATTTTATAATCGAATTCATTAAGTCGGATTTTCCATCTTTGAAGTTTTGAATTGGGATCCTTTAGGTTGTTTAACCAAACCAAAGGTCTGTGATCACTCAGAATATCAAATTCTCCACTCGAACAAGTAAGATCTAAAGTATTTTGTTGCCCACACAATAGCCAATAATTCTTTTTCGTTAGCTGCGTAATTGATCTCATGTTCGTTAAGTGTTCTGCTTGCGAAGCACACAGGCCTTCCACATTGGGATAGGACGGCTCCTATTGCAAAGTCGCTTGCGTCAGTTGTTAAACAGAATTTTTTCTCAAAATCTGGGTATGCGAGTATTGGGTCACTTGAGATTAATAGTTTGAGTTTATTGAATGCTTCTCTATAATTTTCATCGTCAATATTTATTTTCGAATTCTTTTTCAATTGGAGTGTCATTGGTTTTGTAATACTAGCAAAGCCTGGAATGAACTTGCGATAGAAACCGCAGAGTCCAAGAAATGATTTTATTTCTTTTTGGGTTGTGGGTATTGGATAACTTTTTAATTGCATTTATTTTGTTTGGATTTGCTTTTATGCCTTGGTCTGTTATTAGGTGTCCCAAGAATTCTGTCTCTTTTTTAAGAAACTCGCATTTGTTCAATTGTAACTTTAAATTAGCCGGTCTTAAACGGTCAAACACCCTCCTGATCGAGTCAATGTGCTCCTGCGAAGATGTAGAAAAGATGATGATATCATCCATATACACCAGGCAATTTTTGAATATTAAGTCCCCTAGAAGGTTGTTCATACAACGTTGAAAAGTCGCTGGGGCATTTTTAAGGCCAAAGGGCATACGTGTGTTTTCATAGTGATCATGCTTAGTGGAAAAGGCCGTTTTGTGAATTGAATCTTTATCCATTTGAATTTGGTGGAATCCCTTTGCCAAATCAATGGTAGTGAAATATTGACATTTTCCAAGTTTATCGAGAATTTCATCAATATTGGGAAGTGGATATTTATCATTTATCGTGATTTCATTTAAGTCACGATAATCAATTACTATACGGAATTGGTTTTTACTGGAGGCATCGTCCTTTTTAGGTACGATCCAAATGGGGCTGCAGTATGGTGAATTACTTTTTCTTATGATGCCGGTTTCTTGCATTTGTTTGTTGACCTCTTGGTCATAGATTTGTGGATATTTATAAGGTTTCTTATAAATGGGGTTATTATGTTATTAGTTTCTATTCTATGCGTGATCTCATTTGTGAAAGTCAAATTGTCACCTTCATGGTACTGTAAATCGGCATTATTTTTTAAAAGTTTTCCTAAAACTTCTTTTTCTTCTGAATTCAAATGTGCTGTTCATTCTCAACTGCAAAATTAAAGTATCTGTCCTCCGTGGACGGGGGATCATTTCCTTCCTCAATGTATTTATCAACTTGATTGTCATGGAAATATGGAATGGAAATATGTATTCGTTTAATTTGACTGTATCTGTTTCATAGTCAATGTTGCCTTTTCCTGCTCTGATATATTCTCTTCCTAATAATATGTCATATTTTTCTGAAAAGTGGTTAATATAAAACTTCTGTTCAATGGGACATAATTTACTTGGTGCAAATTTAACATATTTAATTAATTCAATTTCGCCCTCTATTGTTTTTATTTTTATTTTTTCCTCATGTTCATTCATATCAAAAAAGTTTTTGCCTATTAAGGTGATGCTGGATCCAGTATCAATCATCATTAAATTTTTGATCATTTATGTAGTATTATTCTGATATGTCCGGATCGGAGGCCGTCTGATGAAAATTTTCATTGTCAATTTCCATTCTTACATTTCTTTGGTCAGTGCCCTCCCTAGCTCTTTTAGATAATGGTTGTTGGGTTGGCTGAGAAGTTTGTTGATTATTATTATTAAAATTTCTTTCGCCTTGTTGATGTCCCTGTCTAAGATTATGGTAGAACTGTGAATAACCAGGTGAATTAGGCTGATAGTTTTGGGCCCCTGAATGATTAGTGTGATAATTATTTATTATTATTCTATAATTTTGTGGATTCTGCTTAAATGGATTATAATGACCAGGCTGTTGGTAGTTGGACATACAACCGGCATTAGAATATGAAAAATTTTGCGTTTGATTTTGGTTTTTTATTTTTATTAGGCTTTTGACTAGTTTCATTAAAAAATTCTGTCGTCTCATAAACTCCTTCTTCTTTTGCTACTCTTATTAAATTATCAAGTGTGTCAATATTATGCCGAGACAATCTCATATACAATCGGTCTGGCAATCTCTTATGAATAACATTTTTAAGAGTATTAAGTGTTGATTGTTTGTAAATGAATTGATTTACTTCATTTAAATCGCGAGATAAATTTTCAAAAATTACTGAGCTTCGTTCTTCTAAATCTTCGCAAAATGATTTAACATTACCCTTGAAATAAGTGTTCTACAATACGCGGAGAAGTTCTTCCACGGGGGTGTGTTTGCCAAACTTGTTGATCAAATTCTGTCTAAGCAGGTTCCAGTCTCCAGTGGCACCTCGGCGTACAGCTCGTCTACCATGGTTACCCAGTTGGAGTTCTATGGCTGAGTAAATAATGTTCCTCTGTCGATCATCATCAGTAGGGTACGGTTGGTAAAGGAAGTCGACTCGCTTTACAAAATTTTCGAGCAGGTGTTGCTCGCCATCAAATGAAGATAACTCCCTTAATTGGTGAAGAAGCTGTGACAGTTGTTGTTCTGTCAAAATATTCCTTTGTCAAAATATTCATTCATTTCGAATTTTCGTTTCATGAACAAAACGGAAAACAATTCTCTTTAATGTGCTTTGGGGATAGGCCCTTTGCTTTTCTTTTTTTTCAATCGTGTCACTATCGCCAAATTTTCGCGACTTTATTCGTACGATTCTTTTGCGGATCGGTTTTTACAAATCACTTTAATTGTGCTTCGACTGCTATTAAATGCATTTAAAACACGGACTTGCTTTTTACGCGATCCTACCGGCTGCGCCAATTGCTTTATGGTAAATAATTATACCGTAACAATATATGATGTTAATTAAGAATAAAAAAAGATTCAATTTTTATTTAGTTGAGTTCATATTTTATTAAGACTGTATAGCTTGAACGTTTACATGGAACTGAATTCTGCTTATTTCTAACTTAAGATTATGGCCTCGCTCTTCTTATTGAAAAATGAGATGTTTTGTTTTTCACACAACGTCCAGATAAACATATTCTAACTATGTACCAAAAGTAGCTTGACTGTGTGTGGGTGAAGTGGTGTGATCAAAATGGTTTTCATCGATTTGTGGAGGCGGTGGGGGGCGTGGCAAAAATCCAAAATAAACTTGATCTGCCTTCAACTAATACAAGCACTTTGCAAAAACAAATGAAGTCTCTAGCTCTTATAGCCTCTGAGATCTGTGTGTTCATACGGACGTACAGACGGACAGACGGACATGCTCCAATCGACTCGGCTGTTGATCTTGAGTCAGAATATATATACTTTATGGGGTCGGCCACGCCTCCTTATGGGAGGATGCTGCTGTCACAAACTCTTGGTACCCAATGGGCACCGTGTATAAAAATGTTGCAGTACAACAACTATAAAGATACAGCTTGAATTCGCATATGCATAATGTGTGTAACATAAATAAATTCTATGTTGGCGATGCTGTAGTTGGTAAGAATAATTATTCGCACCAACTGGAAAAGATGTTTATGCTATAGGAGGTTCACGTTATACTCTCTTTTCTCCTTACCCATCAATCAGTCAGCAGTTGCATTAAGATAATGATGTAATAATAAATACATTGCATTACAAATTGATTAATATCCAGCTTATTATTATAGATGAAATTTAAAATTTTACTCAGATCGAAAATTCTTTAGATCAAAGGCTCCGTCAAACATTTAGAATCAACGACCATATCTGTAGTAGTGTTTGGTAATTTAAAGCAACTATCCTAGGTTGCTTATAGCTGAATATTCTCGGAAGGAACGAACAATCCATATGGTGTAATATGTGGAACCAATTACTGAACTGTTATTATGTTATTATTATGTATTAGAGATCTTCGAAAAGTCAAATTTTAAACACGAACGAAACATTGCCTTCTCCGAACATTTCATATTACGAACGTTGTTTTTTTTTAAGTCAGTTGGAAAATTTAAAAAGCTGTTCAATGCTCATTTTAAAGTTTATTGCGACAACTTGTGCATTCTGAAGTACGCTTTATCAGATCCGAGTTCTGTGAATTGATGGACTATTTGGAAATCATCAAACTAAATCATTCTAAATAGAAGATCATCTAAATCTTTAAATCGCTACACCTAAGCAAATTAAATTGCTGGCGACTTTTTATGGCCACATGGACTATTTTACCAAGTCAATCACAGCAACAGCAAGCTATTTCGGACGGAGTAGACGACAAAAGGGCATACTTTTGTAGGCCCACAGATTAACAATCTTGCTGACTGGCATAAGAGCAACCGTGTTGGCAATGCGTTCTGGTCTTTTCTGCAGCAGTTAAGAGAAAATGGGGCTCACAAATCGCGCTCACACACATATACGCTCTACCCGTGTACTAACATTAAAGCAACCACACACACATGTCTCCATCTACTACCCTATGTACATGACACACATGTGGCAATCCACAAATGCACTTCCGCTTCATTTTCATATTTTATAACTTCTGCTGGCGCACATACACTGCCACAAATTCAGAAAGAGAAAGAGTGAAATTGAATCTGTATAGGATAGATGGAGAGAGCTAGCGGAAAGGATAACTTGTCGCTTGACTGAATCTCAGAGCCGTTAACGAGTGTGCCAAATGGGATTATTCATTAAATTATACTTTAAGTTGAATTGCTCCTCATCGTCTTTTGCAACATTGTTAAACTACTCAGCCCCTTTCTTTTCTTCTTTCTCATCATGAAAGTGAAAAATTAAAATTTAGAAAATGCAGAGACGGACAAAAAATACTAAGAAATATTTAAAGCTTGACTGACCTCCGTAACGGGAATGTTGGTATGGGGAAGCTACAAGATTTCCAAAGTTTTCACCATCTCTCCCCTCTCTTAGATTTTGAGCCATTACTGTCTCATTTTCAACAACAGTGACTGTCAACTATTTCACACAACGGAACGACTACAGAGTACAGAATGAAGAGTAGGATGGGTGTAGAATTTCCATGCCTTGGATATGGTTGCTCATAATTTAAGCATTAAACTTTCTCAAAATGATTTCCAAGTCGACTTGTTTTAGCTACAGTTTTACAGCTCAAGTAAATAATTGCGAAAAACCGCCCTAACCCACAGCTAGGGACTACTTATGACAAGTACAGTATGGAGTAGAACAGTAAGGGAATTGCTGGCGGTTGTAATGATGGGCATAGCAATTACAGTTATAGTCGCTGGGGCATGATTTCAAAGGCACGTAAGCTTCAAGGTGCATGGGGTTAATTTGATTTTAAAGAGACTGCCGCTAGTATCTTCTCAGTTTTAGTAAGTGCACATAAAAATGCCAAGAACCACAACTTACGACGGAGTATATGCACGTTTAAGTATGTGCACAGATTGGAGACTGCGACAAGGTGTGGCCATTGACTAGTATGAACAGTATGGTCAGGTAAATATTTACCTTTTGAGCCTCTGGCGCGATGTTTAAGACATGACTCCGTATCAGCTCAAAGTATATCATTACACCATGTTTCTGTTGAATACATTGTAAGTTAGAGCTAAAGATTTGGAGTATTTGCTGTTTGGATTTTAACAAGATTCAAGAGAAAGGATGTGGCATCTCAAGAAATAAATAGATGAATGAAGGTTATTTCAACATAGAGTAGATAGTATATAGAGTGATCTCAACTTAACTTATACACAATTCACGATTAATTTACTATCAGAAATTAACAATGTTTGCTTTAAGTCCAATATTTGAAAAGAAAAATGTATAACATGGTCTGACTTTTACCAAGTCAATAGTTGTTTAATTTCTTGGGACGCAACCCTTGTGAATTTTTTCCCTTTTTACAACGACAATGTGACGGACATTAAGACAATTGGCCATGGCAAAAACCAATTTCTGATAAGCCTCTTTTGCTTAAAAGCCAAATTATGGTATTTGAGAAAAAAAAATTATAAATACTTTTTCTTTTTTTTCGTTTTTGTTATTGTTTTCCTAAAGTGAAACCCACAAATGAGTTATAAAGTAATTTCCCCAGACGCATTGAACCCTTCTAAAGAAACGAGTAAGGGAGTAAGGGTCACTGAGAGTCAATGCAGGTTGCTCTCCCTCCTCCCTGTTTCCTCTCGTTGCCAGTTTGAACTGTGTGAACAATGCCCGGAGGGAATATTTGGCGGGCCGAGCGAATAAAAATAAAGGTATAAAATAAAGTATTCAATATTATTGTCGGTCTGTCGCTCTTGCTGCTCGCAGTTCACAACTGTGGCAGCTTAAGTTTCATTTTCAGCTTAATTTTTTATAGTCAGCCTAGTAATCGGAATATGCCTTGAGCAGAGTGTGGACAAAATTAACTATCAACGGCAATGCAGCGATACTCTAAAGTAATTTGAATTAAAAAATTTATAAATGTATTTGTGTATTGAAGTTCGACAGTTGTCATTGCCGGGCAAATAAGTAAATAAAAATAGAATTTAATGTGAAGTCGGAAATGGCAAGTGCAGATATTGACATTAAAAGGAAGATTTTTATGACATTTTTTGTAGGGCGATTAGGTAGATGGTCATAATGGGAAAAGGTTGAAGAAAGGTTTTCATAATGCAACAAATGCCAAATATATTAATTATATTTAATAAAATTCAATATTTTGGGCAACGAGCAAATGACAAAATTCGAACTAAACTTAAATATTAATATTTATTTTCCATGAGTTCTGGGTATAATTATAATGTATTTAAATATAAATGCTACATCATCTAATCGTCTCCTCTGTACTAAAAATCAATAATGTATAACTACACTACTACTGTTAGTCTGTTACCCCAGTTTCCTTTGATGACAGCCTTATAATAAAACTGACTTTACTCTTCGCAAAAGGTCCATAATAATAATAATAATAACCATATTAATAGGTCTTAAAGTAAAATGGAGCGTAACCAATGGAGCAAATGACAAAGGGAATGGCGAAGGGTAAGACAGTCGAGTCTATGGTATAATGGATCCCGTGGCATTTTATTAAAATAATAAAGTTATAATTTAATTATGAAGCGGTAGTACAATGAGAATTAGAGATAAAAAGAAGAACAAGAAAAAAAGATGATGAAGAAGACGTAGTCGCAGAAAAGCAGCTACGACGATGACTATATATTTTTACGCGTATATGCGAGTTACTTTTCATTTTGATAACACTCACGTACCCCTTCCTAGGGTCTTAATTAGCAGGCGGCGGATGTATAACTGAAAAATCAACGCGCCTCAAGCTGCTTTTTGGGTTTTTAAAAAATAAAGGACCCTAAAGTGCTAATTGAATAAAACGGCACATGACTTGCATAACTTATTAGAAAAATATGTATATTAATTACACATATACAGTGGTGAACTAAATTATTGGCACAGTAAGCATGTTCAACTTTAAGACTGATTTCCCGCTAATTTATTCAACTTTTATTATAAAAAAAAAAATTGCATGATAAGAATGAAAAGAGATGAGCTGATTTCAGTTTTGATTATTATAATATATTTTATATTGAATTTTTTAAAATTAAAAAACATAAAAAATAAGTAAATTTGGCTGAACAAAATTATTGGCACAGTTGGCATCTAGCCTATTTAAAAACTAAAACTAATAGATTAAACTATAAATTAATATTTTATTTGCAACCTCTTTTGTTTGACTACGGTTTGGAGACGTCTGGGCATTGACCAAACCAATTTTGTCGTTGTTTTGGCGCCAATATTGGCCCATTCTTCCATTAGCGCGACCTGCAAATACAACTTCGTTGAAATAGGCCGTTTTTATGCGCCTGTCCAGCTCCACCCACAAATACTCGATGGGGTTAAGATCTGTGGACTGGGGCGGATCCGGCAAAGTATGTTTTACATTGTATGCAAGCCACATGCGCACATCTAAAGCAGTGTGCTTCGGATCATTGTCATGCTGAA